>JAULKQ010064475.1:0-22607 GCA_032356285.1 Smithsoniella earleae | reverse complement strand
CCGTTCTTTTACGAATTTCTGCGCCACCCCATCCCGGATCAGTGGACGGATTCGATGCTGTTCGGTAATCGTCATCACGACGTGAAAGTACCGAGCCTCACGATCGCCGGCTGGCACGACCTCCTGCTCGCGCCCGATCTCGAGCACTTTCAGGGCATGCGCGCGAATGCTGGCAACGAGACGGCACGCACGCAAAGCAAATTGATCGTCGGACCGTGGGCCCACGCATCGTTCCAGCACGTGGTGGGTGACGTCGACTTCGGCTTCCGCAGTAACGGTCTGTTCCTCGACCTGAAGGAAGATCTGACGAAACTGCAACTGCGCTGGTTCGATCGCTGGCTGAAGGGCGCCGCGAACGGCATCGACGAGGAGGCGCCGGTACGTATTTTCGTCCAGGGCACGAACCGCTGGCGCGATGAGAACGAATGGCCGCTCGCCCGCGCCCGCGAGCGGCAGTGGTTTTTGCATCGTGATGGTTCGCTTTCGCCGGACGTACCAACGGGTGACAGCCCGGCCGCGAGTTATGTCTATGATCCGAACGACCCGGTCCCGAACTGCGGCGGCGGCACGCTGCTGCCGCCGCAATACGCGCCCGGGCCGCGCGACCAGGCGCCGATCCGCAATCGTCGCGACGTGCTCACATTCATATCCACGCCGTTATCTGCGGATCTCGAAGTTACCGGCGCGGTGAACGCAATCGTGTACGCGGCAACGAGCGGCCGCGATACAGACTGGATCGTGAAACTCTGCGACGTGCACCCCGACGGTCGCATGATCAGCGTCTGCGACGGTATCCTGCGTGCGTCGTTTCGCGACGGCGCAACCCGGCAACTCGTCGAACCCGGCGTCGTAATGCGCTACGAGGTGAGCCTGTGGTCAACGTCGATGGTGTTCCGTGCCGGGCACCGGCTCGGCGTACTCGTCACCTCGAGCGATTTTCCGCGTTATGATCGCAACCCGAACACCGGCGAATTCGCACATACGGCATCCCGGCTCGAACCCGCGCTGCAACGCATATTCGTCGATGCCGAACGCGCATCGCATATCGTGCTGCCGGTTATCCCGGCCTGAATGCCGCCGCGATTCCACGGTCTGTCTCACGTACAATGCCGCCGCGCACGGCGGCTGAGGAAACGCTTACGATGTCGGTGATCATTACGCTGCTGGTACTCGCGGCTCTAGCTTACGCGGCACTGCATTATTTCCGCTGGCCGCTGTTTCGTGCCGCCATCACGGCGCAACGTAACAAGGGCGGACTCGTCGAGCGGCAAGTGAAAGTCGACGGACACGAAATCGTCTATCTCGACGGCGGCGGCGGCGAACCACTGCTGTTACTGCACGGATTCGGCGCGAACAAGGACAACTGGATCCAGATTGCGCCGTTGTTGTCACCGCACTACAGATTGATCATTCCGGACCTTCCCGGCTTTGGCGATTCAACGCGCGACTTCGACCGTCGCTACGGCGCCGATGAACAGATTTCACGCCTGCTCGGCTTCGTCACCGCGCTCGATCTCGGCCCCGTGCACATCGGCGGGAATTCAATGGGCGGTTATCTCGCGGGACTGTTCGCCGCGCGGCATCCGGACGCGGTAAAAAGCTTGTGGTTGCTCGCCCCGGCCGGGGTGGAAGCCGCGGATCCGAGCGAGTATTTTCTTGCGCTGGAGCGCGGGGAGAATCCGCTGCTCGTGAGCGATGCGAAGGATTTCGCGCGCCTCGTGAACCTGTGTTTTACAAAAGCGCCTTACGTCCCGAAGCCGTTTCAGCGCTGCCTGTGCGAACGCAACATCGCCGAGCGGGTATTCAATGAAAAAATATTCGGCGAGATGTTTACCGATCCCGTCTCACTCGAACAGGGGCTGGCGGATTGCGCGACAAGAACCCAGGTCGTGTGGGGCGACAACGACCGCATCCTGCACCCATCCGGCGCCGGCGTGCTCGACAAACTGCTCCCGAACGTCGAAACGCACGTGATGAAACGGATGGGCCACTGCCCGATGCTCGAACGACCCGCGGAGACCGCCGAGTTGTTTTTGCAATTTCAGCGCACAGCTTGACGGGGCGCACGATGGAACCGTCCTGCAGCCGCTTCGCCACGGCGGTTAAACCCGAAGGCGCGTTCGATGTGCTCGCAGTTGCGAAACGTCTGATCGCGGCCGGCAAAGACGTGATTGAACTCGAGATCGGTGACAGTCCGTTCCCGAGTGCGCCCGCCGCGAGCGCCGCCGGTATCGCGGCCATCGAAGCCGGCCATACGCATTACGCACCGTCCGCCGGCATCCCCGAGTTTCGCGCGGCCGCGAGCGAGTACGTCAACCGCGAGTTCGGCCTCGTCACCACAGCGGAAAATATCGTCGCCGGTCCCGGCGCGAAAACGTTCCAAACGCTGTTCGCCGAAGCGCTGCTCGATCCGGGTGACGGCGTGCTCGTGTTCAGCCCTTACTTTCCGACCTATCCGCCGAGCATTCATCGTCGCGGCGCCCGCATGGTCCTCGCCCCGCTGAAGCAGGCAAACGCGTTCCGGCCGAACCCCGATGATGTGGAAACCTTTTTACACGACGATCCGGCACCCAAGGCAATCTACCTGAATTCACCGCACAACCCGACCGGCGGCGTAGCGGAGCGCGACGATTTGCGCACCATCGCCGACCTCGTGCGCGGCCGCGATATCGCCGTGTTCAGCGACGAACCCTATGACCAGATGGTCTGGCGCGGGGCCCATCATTCGATTCTCGCGGAACCCGACATGCTCGATCAGTGCGTCGCCGCATACACATTCAGCAAATCGTTTTCCATGAGCGGCTGGCGTCTCGGATTCTCCGTCAGCTCCGCGGCGATGGCGCGCATGCTCGCGAAACTGACGAACACCTTGCTCTCGTGCGTGCCGCCATTTGTGCAGCTTGCGGGGGCCGCCGGACTCCGGCACGGACTCGCCGAACGCGACGGGATGATGGCGGAATTCCGCGCCAAGGTAGCGACGCTCGTGCACGCGCTGAACCAGGTGGACGGGATCAGCTGCCTGCAGCCGGGCGGCAGCTTTTATGCCTTCCCCTGTGTCGCCGATCGTTGCAACGCGCTCGGGATCACCTCGCACGGGCTCGCGATGTACCTGCTCGAAGGCGCGGATGAGACAACCGGGGTGGCCTGTCTCGGCGGCGAATGCTTCGGCGAGGCCGGGGGTGGTTTCCTGCGCATGAGTTGCTCGGAGCCGACCGAACGTATCGTTGCCGCGATTCGCTTTATCGACAGTGCCATTCGCAACGACGCGCTGATCGCCACCTACCTCGCGGCAAACCCGCACTACCAGCTGCAACAACCGTACGTCGTTTGATCCTTCGCCTGCCCTGGCGGCGTGCGGGAAATTCTTTACCTCACAGGTAATTTTATTCAGACCGCGCGACTGCTAGCCTCGCCGCATATGCGGAACCCGCGGACCCCGAGGTCGTAACCATGCCCGCAGTGAATGAATTCGGCCGTTTGTTGAAAGACTGGCGGCGCGCGCGTGGCCGCAGCCAGCTCAAGCTCGCACTCGACGCGGACGTGTCCTCGCGCCATCTCAGTTTTATCGAGAACGGCCGCTCGACGCCGAGCCGCGACATGGTGCTGCGGATCGCTGAAGCGCTGGATGTGCCGCTACGCGAGCGTAACCGCTTCCTCAATGCCGCCGGCTACGCGAGCGTCTACCGGCAATCGACCATTGACGATGAGGAACTCGAACCAGCCCTCAATGCCTTGCGTTTCATGCTCGAGCGTCACGAGCCTTATCCCGCGTTTGTCGTTGATCGAATGTGGAACCTGCTGCTTGCGAACAACGCAAGCCAGGCGCTACTCAAGGCTTGCGGTATCGAACCCGAGCCGGCTGCGGCGCCGCCACCGAACATGATGCGTCTGGTGCTGCATCCGGCCGGGTTGAAGTCGCGCCTGGAAAACTGGCACGAAGTCGCCGAAGCCCTGCTCGTGCGCGCACGTCAGGAAGCCGCGGCGGCATTCGGCGACGATCCGCTCAAGGCACTGTTGCGCGAAATGGAAACGTATCCCGGCGTGCGCGAACTGTTATCGCGACTCGATCGCGTGCCACGTTCAGCGCCGGTGATCCCGCTGGTGCTGAACCTCGATGGTCAGCGTCTGTCCTGGTTCACCGTGATTGCAACGTTCGGCACCCCGCAGGACGTAACCTTGCAGGAAATCCGCCTGGAAACACTGGCACCTGCGGACGCGGCAACAGAGCGGTTTGCGCGGGCCACCATGCGCGCCTGAACCGATTAGATGTCACCGGTAATCGGCACGAAACGCACCGGCAGCACCGCTCGTTCCGACACCGTTCCGTCCGGAGATTTTTCGAACAACGTCAATACCTGCTCGCCGCCCGGGTCTTCCAAAGGAATGATCAACTTGCCACCGTCCGCGAGTTGCTCGAGCAGCGCCGGTGGCAGGCGACCACCGGCGGTGACGATGATGCGGTCGAACGGCGCGGCTTCCGGCCAACCGTAATTGCCGTCGCCGGCCTTAACCGCGACGGTCGCGTAACCGAGATCGCGTAAGCGCGCCGCCGCCGCTTCGGCGAGCGGCGCGACAATCTCCATCGAATACACCGATGCACCGAGTTCCGCGAGCACCGCGGCCTGGTAACCCGATCCTGTGCCGATCTCGAGCACGGAGCACCCCGGTTCGAGATCGAGCAGGTCGGTCATCAAGGCGACGATAAAGGGCTGGGATATGGTCTGGCCATGACCAATCGATAACGGCCGATTCAGGTAAGCGGAATCGACGACATCAGCGGGGACGAAAGCATGACGCGGTACGCGCGCCAGCGCTGCCTGAAGGTTCGCGCTCATGCGGTGCCGGCCGGTCAGATACCCGGTCGCGCGATAGTCCGCAGCGATTTCCTCAAGCATACGCTCGTGCTCCGTTTTCGCACTCGCCGTATGAACGCTAAGCGCGAGCATTGCGGCAAGCACTGCCATCACTGAACGCACGCGCCGCGGTTTCGTTTTCATGATCAACAGATGACGCCTCGCATTGGACTTTTCAAGCGCGCCCGATTTCCCGCTATTGCAGTGGACGAATCCGCGACAAAACGATCACGCGCCGGCGCGATGACGCCATTTAACGCCCGGAATACCCGATTATGCACTCGCGGCTTTCGCACGGGTGACGTCAATCGCGCGCACCTCGCGCCGCATGCTGTGCCTGCATCGCCGCACTCGACAACACCACGAGCGCGCCGATGATTAATGCGATACCGGCATACTCATTGAACTTCAATCGCTCCCCGAGCTGGCAGGCCGAGGATGCGGTCGCCAGCACGGGAATCGCGAGCATGCTCATACTCGCAACCCCGGCCGACAGGCGTTGCAGCAGGTACAGCCACACCAGCCAGCCGAGGCCGGTGGGTACGAGTGCGGTAAAAATGAGAATCGCGGTGTAGCGGAAACCCCAGTTCGTCGCCGGTTCATCAACGATGAGGGCAAGCAACATGAGAATCGCGGAACCGAAGAACATCTGCCATGCCGTCAGCGAGATCACGTCCACCGGCCCCCGATGCTGAATGCGCTTCGCGATCACCGCGCTTGCGGCCCAGGCCGCGCCGGCCGCAATCGCTATCGTCTTGCTGCGTACCGAACCACCGAGCTGCCAGGGTTCAAGCATGACCACGAGACCCGCGGCCGCGAGCGCCACGGCCCAGCGTTGTGCGGACCCGATGCGTTCGCCGAGCACGATGGCGGCGAAAAGCAAGGTCCAGAACGGCATCGTGAATACCAGAACGGCGCTGCGCCCGGCACCGCCGTCGACGAGCGAGAGTTGCGACAGGGTGACGAAAATCGTCGTCTGTACGATCCCGAGCAACAGGGTTTCGCGCACCCGGGTAGGCCAGAACGGCCTGCGCATCAGCGGCAGCACCGCGAGCAGGGCAAGCGCGCCGATGAACGTGCGTTGGGCGGCGAAATTCACCGGGCCGGCGTCGAGCAGCGCGAGTTTCAGCAACACCCAGCTGTAGCCCCACACGAGCAACAGGCCGGCGAATACGGCAATCGGGGCCGCGCGCATCCTCAGGCAGCTTCGCGTTCGGCGAAACGCGGGGCCAGACTTTCGACGATTGGCCAGTGCAGCGCGGCGGCGAGGAGTGACAAAACGGTCGCCAGCCACCACATTGCGTCGTAAGAGCCGGTCGTCTCGAACACGTATCCACCGAGCCACACCCCGATAAACGCACCGGCCTGATGCGACATGAACACAAAACCGAACAGCGTACCGAGATAGCGCGTGCCGCACATCACCGCGACGAGTCCCGAGGTGAGCGGCACCGTCGACAACCACAACAGGCCGAGACCCGCGGCAAACAGCGCGACCGCAACAGCCGATTTGGCCGACAGCATGAACGCGACGATGAGTACCGCGCGGCTCGTGTACAGCGCGCTCAGCAGCATGCGCTTCGAGTAACGCCCACCCAGATAACCGGCGCCGAACGCCCCGACGATATTGAACAGGCCGATGATGCCAAGCGCCCAGGCAGCGTGCGCCGCGGATACGCCGATATCGCCGAGATAGGGTGGCAGGTGCACCATGATGAACGACACATGGAAACCGCAGACGAAAAACCCGGCCACGAGCAGCACGTAACTGCGATACGTGAATGCGCTGCCAAGCGCGGCGAAGAATCCGAGCCCGGCATCATCAAACGTCGCGCGCGGCGTACCGTCGGCGCCAAACGGCAGCGCCAGCACGAGCACCGCGAGTACCGCGGCAGCCATGAACCACAAAGCGCTGGGCCAACCGTAGGAACTGATAAACGCCTGCCCGATCGGCGCAAACAGAAATTGCCCGGTACTGCCAGCGGCTGTCGCTACGCCGAGCGCAGTGGAACGCCGCGCGGGCGGCATGAGACGACCGAGGGCCGCGACCACAATCGGAAATCCGGTACCGGCGAGCGCGAAGCCTACGAGCACACCGGCAGTGAGCTGAAAACCGAGCGGTGTGGTGCCGAGCGGCATGAGGGCGAAACCGAGGGCATAGGCGAGCGCACCAACCGTGATCACGCGGCGGCAGCCGAAGCGATCCGCCAGTGCGCCGGCGGCCGGTTGGGCGAGACCCCACACGAGGTGCTGGATCGCGATCGCGAGCGCGAACACGTCACGGCCCCAGCCGCGCGCCTCACTTACCGGATCGGTAAACAGCCCGAGCGCGCTGCGTGGTCCGAGGATCAGGATCGCGATACCGCAGGCCGCGGCCAGGATCACGTTCGGGTGATACAGCAAACTGTTAACGTTACGTGACACGGGTGCAACACCGGTTGCTCGACGACGATGCGCGGACACTACGCGAATCGCGGCGCACACGATAGCCCGAGACAAACCCGGCGATTGACCTCGGTCCGGGCCAGATGCCATTCTTCCGCTTCGGCAAAACCAAACCCCGGCGCAGACGATCGTGCCGGGCGGTGCGGGGCCGTTTTCGTCAGCGCCACGATCCCCCGCGCCCGCCGTGAACAGAACTCAAATACAGGTGAAACCACAATGCGAGTCGGATACTTCCCGTGTACCCAGGACCCACCGAAAGGTGAAAACGTCGCCCGCCTGATCGATGAAATCATCGAGCAGGCCAAGGTCTGTGAAAGCGTCGGCTTCGACGGTTTCTTTTTCACCGAACACCATCAGCAGGAAGACGGTTATCTACCCTCGCCGGTATTGATGGCCGGACTCGTCGGCATGCACACGACAACATTGAATGTCGGCACCTGCGTACTGCTGATGCCGCTGTACCACCCGATCCGCCTCGCCGAGGATATCGCTATCGTCGACCAGGCAACGAAGGGTCGCTTCATCGCCGCGGCGGCGGGAATCGCGTACCAGCCGGCCGATTTCGACGCCGTCGGGGTGCCGCAACGACAGCGCGTGCGGCGCACGGAAGAAGGTGTCGAGATCCTGCGCAAGGCGTGGACCGGCGAGCCGTTCAGCTACGACAGCAAGTACCACAAAATCGACAATGTGCGCGTGACCCCGAAGCCGTATCAGGAAGGCGGGCCGCCAATCTGGCTCGCCGGCTGGGCGCCGCCGGGGTTAACCCGCGCGGGCCGCATGGCCGACGCATGGATCGCCGATCCAATCCAGTCGATCGGCGTGATCAAGGATTATGCGGATCAGTACCGCGCCGAAGCCGAAAAGCACGGCCGTAAACCGTCCGTCATTCTGATGCGCGACTGTGTCATTGGCGACAGCTGGGCCGATACGGTGGCCAAGAGCGGACCGACGATGCATACGCATCGCTGGTATTACGAATTCGGCGGCTACGTCGAGGACGAATACATCAAGGACATCAAGTCGCCGCAGGATCTGACGTTCGATATCCTGGCGAAAGACCGCCTCATTGCCGGCTCGCCGGCGGAGTGTCTCGATCAGCTGCAGATGTGGTCGGACGTCGTCAAACCGGATTACCTGATGCTGCGCATGCGCCAGCCGGGCGGGCCGCCGCAGACCGAAGCGCTCGAGGATATTCGTCGCTTCGGCGAGCACGTGATCCCGAAACTGTGACGGGACCTTGCCCGGCCAGCGGTGAGCTGCGGCGTGGATGATCCGCAGCCCCTCGGCGTACCGCCGTTCGGGTTCGGTGATGCATCGTATCAGGCGGCGGGCGGCGAACCCGGCATCCGCGCGCTCGTCGATGAATTTTACGACGTCATGGACACGGAGCCGGCGGCAGCGAAAGTTCGCGCCATGCATCCGCCGGACCTCAGCACATCGCGCGACAAGCTCGCACGATTTCTCTGCGGCTGGATGAACGGTCCGAACCGCTACCGGGAGAAATACGGCGCCATCAGCATCCCCGGCAGCCACGCCCATTTGTCGATCGGTCCGCGCGAACGCGACGCCTGGCTGCTGTGCATGGAACGCGCGATCGCACGACAGGCCTACAGCGAGGATTTCAAGCGTTACTTGTACGCGCAACTCTGCGTCCCGGCAAACCGGGTGGTGAATCGTGAAAGCTGAAACGTTGCCGATTATTGTTGCCGGTGCACTGGCCGGCACGGCGATGTTGATGGCGAACAACGCCAGCGCATATTCAACCTACGGTCTTGGTCAGCTCGAATGTCAGACCTACCTCGACAAGCGCGGCGAGGACCAGGCACAACAGGACGTCGTAAACACCTCGTACATTCATGCCTACCTGTCCGGTTATCTCACCGCCGGCAATACGATGTACGGCCTCGTCGGTGACGACGCAAAGGACGTCTCGATTAACATTCACAGGATGGTGCAGTGGCTTGACGCCTGGTGCCTGAAAAACCGCGGCGTGCGGGTCGCGGTTGCACTTGAATCGTTCTGGGTGGAAGCGGCCGAGGCGAAGAAGGCATTACAGCGAACCCGCGAGCCGACGAAACAATAATCCAGAGAATGCATCTCGGCAGGACAAAAGGAAGCGATGGTTATGAACGGTGCTGAAGCACTACTGAAAACGCTCGTCGATTCGGGCATCGAAATCTGTTTCGCGAATCCCGGTACCTCAGAAATGCACCTCGTCGCCGCGATCGGCCGCACCGACGATGTCCACCCGATCCTGTGTCTGTTCGAAGGGGTGGTCACCGGTGCGGCGGACGGCTACGCGCGCATGGCGGACAAACCCGCGATCACTCTGCTGCACCTCGGCCCGGGCCTCGCGAATGGCATGGCTAACCTGCACAACGCGAAAAAGGCGCACGTACCGATGGTGAATATCGTCGGTGACCATGCGCCGTACCATCTGCCCTACGACGCACCGCTCACCTCGGACGTGACGGCGCACGCGCGGATCAATTCGGCGTGGGTGGAAACCACGACATCGGCCGACAGTCTCGCCGAACTTGGCGCGATTGCCGTCAGCGAGGCGCGCCACGGCACCGGCCGCATCACGACACTCATCGCGGCGGCGAACCACGCCTGGGAGCCGGCGGAGAAATCCTGCCCACCGCTACCGTTCGAGCCGACACGCACCGTGGCGACGGCCGCGGTTGAAGACGCGGCAGCATTGCTTGCCAACGGCAAGCCCACGGCGATTGTTTTGGGTGGCCATGCCTTGCGCGAGGAATCGCTCGTGCTCGCCTCGCGCATCGCGGCGCAAAGCGGTGCCGTGTTGTTCGGCGAAACTTGTCCTGCCCGCCAGCAGCGCGGTGCAGGCCGGGTTGCGATCGACAAGGTACCGTACTTCGCTGAACACGCGATCGGCGTGATGGAACGCTACGACCAGATCGTGCTCGTCGGTGCGGCAACGCCGGTCGCGTTCTTCGCCTACCCGAATACACCGAGCGTGCTCGTTCGTGAGGACGCGGCGATCGCGACGCTCGCGACCTTCGAAGACGCCGTGCAGCCGGCACTGGCCGCGCTCGCCGAGCGCCTCGGTGCACAAGCGGGCAGCGAAACGTTGCAGCCGCGGGCAAGCCCGCCGGCACCGCACGGCGCGCTGACCGCTGGCGCCATCGGTGACACGCTGGCCGCGCTGTTACCGGACGACGCTATCGTGTCCGATGAAGGGATCTCCTGCGGTGCCGAAGTTTATGCTCGCACGGCCGGCGCGGCACGCCACGAGTGGCTCGCGATTACGGGCGGTGCCATCGGTCAGGGATTACCGGTCAGTTTCGGCGCTGCCGTTGCATGTCCCGAGCGCAAGGTCGTGGCGCTGCAAGCGGACGGCAGTGGCATGTATACGGTGCAAACCCTGTGGAGCATGGCGCGCGAAAACGCGGACGTCGTCGTGGTGCTGCTGAACAACGACAGCTACGCGATCCTGAACATCGAACTCGCACGACTCAACGCGGGCCAGCCCAACGACAAAACCGTCTCCATGCTCGACCTCGGTAATCCGTCGATCGACTGGCAAACGGTGGCGCGGGGACTCGGGGTTTCGAGCAGCCGCGCAAGTACGGCGGAAGAGTTTTACGCGCAGTTCGGCGCGGCGATGCAACGTCCGGGGCCGCACCTGATCGAAGCCATGGTGCAGCAGGATATCGGCAAGGTATTTACGAAAGACTGACGCGATGGCAGCGGCGACGAGGCCGCGTACGTACCGCCACGGACGGAGGCAGCAGGTTCCTCACCGACGAGCGGCCGCCGATCACGTATCAACACCTGCACGTAACCGGCGACCGCTCGTCGCCACAACATTCGCCTTATCCGCGACTGCCGCCCTTAATGCCAATTCCGCGAAAAGCGCCGGTTCGCGCTGCAGTTCCGATCGCGCAGACCCGCGGGAAGGCAGGCACGCACGCGGCCGCCTTGCGGTGGCCGGGAAGCACGATTGGAACTTGAATGTGGAAGTGGTGCGGGTGGTGAGCTCAGGCGGGGGAAACGTTTTCGGCTTGCGGACCTTTCTGACCCTGGGTGACTTCCATCGTCACCGACTGGCCTTCGTGCAACGTTTTGCGGCCTTCGCCGTTAATTGCACTGTGATGAACGAACACATCCTTGCCGTTTTCCTGCTCAATGAATCCATAACCTTTGTCATCGCTGAACCATTTGACGGTTCCGGTTACTCGCTCTGCCATATCAAACACTCACTTATTTCAGTTTCAAATCGTACTGACGCCAATAAAATCAGCGTTACTTACGTCGACGAGCTTGTCGACTTGGAAGCATAGTACGCCTCTTTGCAACCACATGCCACGAAAACTGACGGCCTCTTTAGCGGCGTTTCCCCGGTGAAAACAGGGCTTTTTTTGCCGCAGTGCAATGCAAACGGAGAACTCACTGATCGTCGACCACTCGTGAGCGCAGTGTTTTGACACGCGCGCGGCGCGTCTTCCGGTCGAGGCGTCGCTGGCGTGCTGCCCGCGACGGACGCGTCGGTTTACGCGCCTTTTGCGTAAGCCCGGCGGATGCAATCAGGTTCGCGAGTCGTGCGAGCGCTTCTGTGCGGTTCGTTTCGAAACTGCGCGAGCGTTGCGCCTTGATGTTGATCACGCCGTCGGCGGTGATCCGGCTGTCGCGCAGTGACCGCAGACGATCCTTGTATACCTGCGGCAACGACGAACTGTTGATATCGAAACGCACGTGGACCGCGGAAGAAACCTTGTTGACGTTCTGACCACCGGGTCCGCTCGCCCGGATCCCGCGTATGCTCAGTTCGGCTTCGGGGATGCTGATCTGATCATTGATCCTCAGCATCGCGCCGTCGAGACGTTCACGCTGTCGCCGTGAAGCCTCATATCCCCATCCCGCTCAGCGTCACCATCAGATCGTTCAGCACGCCCGTAATGCGCGGATGTTCGACTTCGAACTGCTCGATCAACTCCGTCACCGAGCCCTCGAGTACGGCCGGCGAAGCCCCTTCACCGGCATCGATCTGCTCCTGCAGTTCGCCGACCAACCGGTCGAGACGTGCACGCGAGACGGAGTCGTCAACGTCCAATTTACTGATTTCTGCACGCAAGGCATCGATTGCGGCGTGAATTTTCTCGTGACTCATCGGCTCGTCACTCCATCGCTACTTACAGGCATGGCGCCCGGGGTTGTGGATTGATCCGCGCACAAGCCACGAAAGTGCCGGCGCGCGCGTCGCGAATCCCGTTGCATACGTGCTGCAAATTATGCAGCACCGACTACGGTGATCCGATTCCTTCCCCGTGAATCGAGGGGCAAGGACAGGGATGGGGTGTAACCGTGATTCCAGTCCCGATGCCGTAGTGTCGCAGATTTACGCCCACCTGTTTAAGGCCCCGCGGGTTGAGTCGTGACATCTACCGCCGGGACTGCGCGGACCCGGACTGGTCCAGGGTTTCCTGGTATTGCTCAGCGTTCCGATTCTGTCGCGCACTCGATGCACAACAGCACCGCGGGATCGAAATCGAGTCGCTCTGCATTGATCGGCTCGCCGCAACGCACGCAGTCGCCGTAATTGCCCTGTTCGATTCGTTGCAACGCGGATTCGATGCGGGTTAATTGCAACTCGGCGCGCCGTCGCGCCGCCAGCGACATTTCCTGGGCCTGCATCGCATCCATGCGCGAGAGCCGCCCGACCCGGGTCTGATCGAGTTCGACCGGTTGCGCGGCGGCGCTGCTTGTCGCATCGAGCGCATGCAGGGCGTCGCGCGCGGCAACGAGTTGGGCCCGCCGGGCGTCGTCTCCGCGTGTCACACCGATCGCCGCGCGCGCGGAAACCCGGACACCTGCATCCAGTTTTCGTAGAAGCGCTTTGCGTTGCGGTTGAACTGCGCGAGATTGCGCGCGACATCGGCTTCGAACCGCGGCAGCGCGCCGGCGCCGAGTGCGGTCTCGAGCGCTTGTGCGTAAGCCGGGATCGCACCCCATTGCGCTACGGTAGCGGCCGTTGCTTCGACGTGAAACTGAGCACTGACGGCGTGTTCCGCGATAGCGAGGGCTTGCACCGCGCACGCTTGCGAACGCGCGAGAATATGCGCGCCCGGCGGCGGCGTGCTCACTTCGGCACCATGCCATTGCAGCGTTGCCAGGGTTTGCGGCAGCCCCGTGAAATACGCGCTGCCCGCTCCGGCCGCGGTCAATTCGACGGGCATCACACCAACTTCCGCGGTCCCGGGAGCGACCGTGCCACCGAGCGCCGCGGCCAGTAACTGGTGGCCGAGACAAATGCCGAGGAACGGCATCCGCCGTTCTGCCACCGCGTACCGAATGGCCGCGAGTTCAGCCTCCAGCCACGGATATTCGTCGAGCTGCCAGACATCCATCGGACCGCCCATCACCCAGAGCCCGGCATAACGGTCGAGATCCGGAATCGCGTCGCCGGCGTCGAGTTCGATCACCTCCCAGGCAATGCCGTCGGCGGCGAGAAAATCACGAAACACACCCGGATGCTCAACGTCGAGATGCTGGAACACGAGCAGCCGGGGCCCATCACTCATGCGCGATGGTCGCCGCTGGCTGCAGTCCGAGGAAGTTCGCAATCCAGGTCATGATCTTGACGTTGTCCGCGTCGCGCGACAGTGAAGCGCGGGCGGCAGCGCCGGTTTCCGCGCCGAGGCGATCCTCGCGCAGGTCAACGAGGACGCCGATGTATGCGCGCGTAAACTCCGGGTGTCCCTGAATTCCCATCGTCGTGGCATTGAACTGCACGAGAAAATTTTCGCAATGATCGCTGCTCGCGAGCCGTTCGGCGCCGCCCGGCAGCGCCACCACCTGATCGCGATGGCACACCGGCACGGTAAACCGCGGCAGCGGTGGCCGCATCCACGGCGCCGATACACCGGTGTCATAGGTGTGGATGCCGATGCCCCAGCCGCGCGAGGATTTTTCCACCGTGCCGCCGAGTGCCTGCGCAATCAGTTGATGGCCAAAACAGATCCCGACCAGCGGCACCCGTTCGCGGACTAGATCACGCACGCAGGATTCCAGCGCCGGGATCCAGGGTTCCTTGTCGTAGGCCCCGGCGCGCGAACCCGTGATCAGGTAGGCGTCACACGCTTGCGCCGAGGCGGGCAGCTCTCCGGCGTACGCGCGATAAACCTGCCAGTCGACTTCGACGCCCGTGCCGGCAATCGCGTCGGCGAACATAACCGGATAATCCTCGAAGCGATCGCGCAGCTCGTCCGGCACGAAGTCGCAGGCGAGCAGGCCAAGTTTCATCGCCGTCTAACCCCGCGCGCCGGCATCGGTCGGCCGACATAAATTCGCTCTGGCGTCTGGTTCAGACTGGCACGCGTCACCGGACATACCCGGTCGCGCGCCTCGAAAATCGTGGCCGAGCCATCAGGTAAAGGCGAGTAACGGCAGGAACGCAATGTTCACGAGGGGGATGAGCATGAGCACAACCATCCACGGCGATTTACCGATCGCGCTACACACCTTCGACCAGTGATACAACATGAACACGAGATTCACGAAAGGCACGAAGTAGAGCAGCAGGAGCAGCGGATTGATGCCCGCGACTGTCGCCGTCGGGATCATTTGCACGAATGGAATCCAGATCAGCACGCCGGGTTCGACCTTTGCTTTCTCGCAGATGAGTTTCAGGCAGTAGCTCATGAAGACAAAAAGACCGACTGCGATCAAAAACCCGAAAAATCCTATCCCCTGGTCAGCTTCCATCGACTTCTCCTTTTGTTGTGACTACGGCATGCAGCGAACGATACACGGTACAGTGCAGCCGGCTAGTTCGGATCGTCCGGCGTAACCCAGCGGAAACGGGTGTAACCAACAACCTTCGCCGAAATCAGAAAATGACCATCGTCGCGATCCGGCAGCGGGTGCAGGGGCGCGAGGTTCATTGGTACTGACTCCCCCGGGGTGAGCTCGACGGGCAGCGTGTAGGTTGTCGACCAGCCCGGCGTTGCATCCGGCACGCCGGAATTCTTCGCCCAGATCCAGGCGTACTCGACGAGTACTTCGACATCGCCAATCTTGCGCGTGGTGTTGTTGCGCATCGTGCCTTCGATCGCGCCGTCCTCGGTGACTTCGATCGCGAGCGATACCGCAGCATTCATGTCGTCGCTGCGGACCACCTGCGGCGGGCGTTGATCGGATGCCGCGAGCGGCTCGGCCAACGCAAAGACAGCCAGCACGGCAATGGTCCGGGCGAGTACGTGGAATTGGCGCGCGCGTGGATCGGTGGGGGGCTGTTTCATGCTGTTTCGATTGTAGAACCTTCGCCCGCGCCAGACCACCGTACAGCCGTCGCGGTTCCCGCCTCACGATTACCTCGCGCGTAATTGCTCCGATACGCGCGAGTTTTTACGCTGCCAGCCGTGTCAATGAAACGCGAGACGTCGCATGTTAAAAAACCGCACTGCCCTTATCGCTTTAACTATCCCGTTCGCGGTAGTCACGGCCTACGCGGTCGCGCAGGTCGGCTACGCCGGTATCGTGGCCTATCATCTGCCGAGCCCGGCTGGCTGGCAGGTATTCTTCGATCTGTGCGTCGCGCTCATACTCGTACTCAGCGCGATGATCGCGGACGCCCGGCGACACGGTCGCACGGTGTGGCCGTATGTCGTGGCAACGCTGCTGCTCGGCTCGTTCGGCCCGCTCGCGTACCTGCTCACAGGTCGCCATGAACAATCCGCGGGGCCCGCGACGGAAACCCGCGCGGGGTAATCGGGCGCGCCCGGTTTGCCGCAACAGGGCGATTCGCTATGCTGGCCCGCCGACCCGCGAGCGAGAGACATCATGACCAACGAGGCGAGGCCGGCCGGCAAGCTCATTGCCGAACTCACCCGTATTATCGACACCGATCATGTCGTCATCGATGAAGCCGCACCGAAACCGCTGTCCGCCGATTTGAGCTCCGCGCCGGGGGAAATCGCCGACGTTGTCGTCACCGCGGCCGGTGCGTCGAAAGCATTTTGCGCCGAGCACCGCGACGTGATCGAACCGGGCCTGTACCGGCACGACGAACCCGGCGAATTCTGTTTGAGCCCGATCAAAAACGGGTTTCAGCAGCAATGGACAACGTTCACGCCCGAGCCCGACAAGCGCCGGGCTGCACTGGAATTACGCGACAAGTTGCATGATGTGTGCGACAGCCAGGGCGGTTGTCACCGGCGGCTTCGCAAGTACTATCCCCACCGGGAGCTCATCGCGAACGAAGCGCTGAAACAGCTGCTGAACGGGGTCAGGGGTCTGCGCGAACCGGTACGCAGCATGAATCCGGGGTTACTCGGCGTACGATGATTTTTCGCCGCGACCACGCGAAGCTGTCCCCGATCACCACCCGGTATTCACCGCGGTGACGTTCGATCGCTTCTGGGCCGAGGTAGTCGGCATCCTGTGGGGCCTGCCGCTCGTATTCATGCTGTTCGCGGCCGGCGCGTATTTTACGCTGCTCGGCCGGCTGATCCCGTTACGCCGCGCCGGGCACGCGTTCGCGGTTTTGACCGGGCGCTTCGACCGCTCGAACGATCCCGGTGAGATTTCGCACTTTCAGGCCTTGAGCACGGCCCTGTCGGCGACAATCGGCATGGGCAACATCGCCGGGGTTGCGGTCGCAATCGTGACCGGCGGTTCCGGCGCCGTGTTCTGGATGTGGGTGGCCGGCGCGCTCGGCATGGCGACAAAATACTTCAGTTGCACGCTGTCATGCCTGTATCGCAAGCGCGATGCGGACGGCATCTGGCAGGGCGGGCCGATGTACTACATCGAACTCGGCATGGGCGCCCGTTACAAGCCACTCGCGATCATGTTCGCGCTGTGCGGCATGATCGGCTGCCTCGGGATCTTCCAGGCGAACCAGCTCGCGAATCTGATCGAAAACGAATGGCACGTCGCGAACTGGGTCACGGGGATCACTGCGATGAGCCTCGTCGGAATCATTGTCATCGGCGGAGTCGGCCGCATCGGACGGGTCGCGCGCTTCATCGTTCCGGGCATGTGTGCGTTGTACGTCGGCGGCGGCCTCGTCGTCGTCTTCGATCACGCCGACCGGGTTCCCGCCGTACTCCACGGGATCGTGTTCGGCGCGTTCGATCCGAGCGCGGTGATCGGCGGCGGCGCGGGCCTCGCGTTCAAGGAAATCCTCGTCACCGGCGTCAAGCGTGCGGTGTTCTCTAACGAGGCCGGGGTTGGCACTGCTGCGCTCGCGCATGGCGCGGCGCGCACTGCTGAACCGGTGCGCGAGGGTCTCGTTGCAATGCTCGGCCCATTCATCGACACCCATCTGATTTGCACGCTCACGGCACTGGTCATACTCACAAGCGGCGTCGCCGGACACGAAGCCGGCGTCGTGATGACAGCGCATGCTTTCGAAGCGAGCATGCCGGGCTTCGGCGCGATCCTGTTGTCTGTCGTGTTCGCGCTGTTCGCGCTCTCGACGATGGTCAGCTACGCGTACTACGCGCAGAAGTGTGCGCGATACGTACTCGGGAAACGTTACGGTGGCTGGTATATCTACGCATATCTCGTGCTGTTGCCGTGCGGCGCGGTGTGGCACCCGACGACCACCGTCAACATCGTCGATTCCGCGTTCGCGCTCATGGTGATTCCGAATCTGATCGCGTGTATCACGCTCGCGCCGCAGGTTCTGCAGGCGACCGCCGATTATTTTCAGCGCTATGGATAGGCCGCTCTTCCATGGAGCGGGCCGCTGCCTGTTGCCGGTAACGATAATCTTCCGAATGTGTGATCGCGCGCGAATTTCGCAGCGGTGGCGCCATCACGGATCGTGACTGCCAACGAGCGTCGTACCCGGTTGCCTTAATCACTACTGCCTCGGCATGTAAGCGCAACGTTCACCGGATTCGACCCGCTGTTGACGTGCCGGCAGTCGGCGCACGCGATCCTGGCGGCGACGGAATCGGCAGCCACCAGCTACAGGTCGGCAAGCGTTGCTGCTTTCAGGACGTGATCACCATCGAGTCGGTGCACGCGTTGTTTAATCGGATTAAGGATTTGCCCCACCCGAAGAGCGGCATGAACCGGGCTCACCCGGACTGCGCTGCGCGTACCGACGGCAACAGGGCCCCGCGGTTCAGTCCTGCTTGCTGACGAGCACCCCGGCACTGTTCAGCGCATCGATTCGCGTCGCGTCATAACCGAGCACGCGAGCGAGAATTTCAGCATTGTGTTCGCCGAGATTCGGCACCGGGCCGGGTGCGTACTCCGCTTGTTCGGAGAACCTCAAGGGAAAGCCCGGCAGGTCGAGCTTGCCGACAACCGGATCGTGGACCGTGCGAATAGCACCGCGGCCGCGATAATATTCATGGTCGATCGCATCCTGCGGCGAGAGCACCGGACCACTCGGCACCCGGTGTTCCTCGAGACAGGCCCAGGCGGCCGCGTCCGTTGGAAACGTCTGCAACCAGGATTCGATCATCGGGATCAGTTCAGCCTGGTTCCGCGCCCGTGCATCCTGGTCTGCGAAGCGCGGATCGTGCGCGAGGTCGGGCTGCCCCATCGCGTCGCACAGGCCCTGCCACTGATTCTGCAACACGAGCAGAACCATGTGGCCTTCGGCCGACTTGAACACGCCACACGGGCACACCAGCGGATGATGCTCGCCGCTGCGCATCGGGACATACGCGCCGTCGGAGGCGCCGTAGGCCTGCAGCGTAATCTCGTTCATATGGAACAGTGCGTCGACCATCGAAATGTCGAGATGCTGTCCCTTGCCGGTTTTCTCACGGTAATACAGCGCATACCCGATCGCGGAAAACGCGTGCACCCCCGCGTTCGAATCCGCGATGGCCACACCGACGGGATGCGGTTTGCCGTCTTTCGGCCCGGTCATGTGCATGACCCCGGTGAAGCCCTGCGCGATCCAGTCGTAACCGGTTTTATTCGCGTAAGGACTGTTGCGCCCGAACGCGGACACGGACGCGACGATGATCCGCGGATTGATTTTCTTCAGCGACGCGTAATCGAGTCGGCGCTTGTTCGCCACCCGGGTACTGAAATTCTCAACGACAACATCAACCTCGGCGACGAGCTCGTCAATGATTGCCTGCGACTCGGGTTTCGACAAATCGAGACACAGGCTTTTCTTGCCGAGGCTTTGCTGCACGAAATACGCGCTGCGGCCGTTTTTCATCATCGGCAGGGTACGCGTCGGATCGCCGTGCGGTGCCTGCTCGACCTTGATGATGTCCGCGCCCATTTCCGCCATCAGCCGGGTGACGACAGGGCCAGCGAGATACTGCGAAAAGTCGAGAACCTTGATGCCTTCGAGGATCATTGTGCGCCGCGCCCCTGCTGCCGAGTGGTTGAGTATCCTAGCGTGTACCGGGCCGGAATGCGTTGTCAACGTTGGTGCGAGCGCGCGGATCAGCTCACCGTGCAGCAGCAATGCCGTTGCCGCCGCAACTATATGTGTTTTCGCGCACAACGCTGGCGCTTGTCACGTGAATGCACGAAACAACTCAACTAGAGTGGCTACCCATACAAGCATGGATGGAGAAGACGATGGAAAGTCGGCGATACAAGCTGGGCTGGGTCGCGGCGCTGCTGCTGGCAAATGCCCCGCTCATGGCGGAGGACCTCACGGTGGATGCGGCAATTGGCGGCGCTGTCGGCGGTGCAATCGGTGGCGCGATCGGCGCTGAACTCGGTGGGCGCGATGGCGCCATCGTCGGCGCCGGCGTTGGCGCCGCAACCGGCACGGCGATTAACACGCGCGACCACGCCGAGACTGATCAGCATACGCACCACGACACCCGGCATCCGGTTGACGGTTCCCCGCACGCTCATCCGCACGGCAATACCTTCTGTCCGCCAGGCCAGGCGAAGAAAGGCCGGTGCTAGCGTCGATAGGCGTCAATCAACGGCGCCGGATTTTGCGTCACAGGCAAGGCGCGGGAACGCTTAAGTCCGGCGCAACACCACGACGATCAACCCAGCCAATGTTTATCCCCGAACACCACACCAGACAGATCCGCAATCCGGGGTGCCTGATGCGCGGAACGGTCGGCGCGAAACGATTCGCGTACGCGTGCACGCTGTTACTGCTGTGCTGTATCGCGAATTTCGCGACGGCCGACGACAGCGGTTACGACAAGGACAGCGTGCTGAAGGAAGCGGGCGACTTTCTCGGCGCCGGCGCCGAAGGTGTGGCCGAAGTGATCGAGAAGTTGTTTCAGGATCTCGGCCGCCCCACCGGCTTCATCAAAGGCAACGAAGCCAGCGGCGCGTTCGGGATCGGCGCGCGTTACGGTAACGGCACGCTGCGGTTGAAAGGTGGCGCGGGTCAAACCGTCCACTGGACCGGCCCGTCCATTGGCTTCGACGCGGGCGCAAATGCGTCGAAGGTGTTCGTGCTCGTTTATCACCTGCACCGGGTCGACGACCTGTTTCAGCGCTTCCCCGCGCTCGATGGCAGCTTTTATTTCGTCGGCGGGGTCAGCGCTAACTATCATCAGTCCGGCGATATCATTCTCGCGCCCATCCGACTCGGTGGCGGCCTGCGTGCCGGGGTCAATATCGGCTACATGAAGTATACGCGCGAGAAAACCTGGAACCCGCTCTAGGCCCCCGGCTACCCGCCGCACGCGACCAACATACCCAGCCGATTTTGCTTAGAATCCCCGCTTTGTAATCCGCGGGAACGGACGTCATGTACTGTCCACCTCATTTCGTCGAAAACGACCCGAACGCACTCGGCGCCCTGATCGAAACGAATAACTTCGCGGTGCTCGTATCGTCAGTGGACGGGCAGGCTTTCGCGACCCACCTGCCATTCCTGTATCGTCCGGAGTCCGCGATCCTGAGCGCTCACATGGCGCGCGCGAACCCGCACTGGCAGGCACTCGCGGCGAAACCTGATGCAGCACTCGTGATTTTTCAGGGCCCGCACGAATACGTGTCGCCCACGTGGTACGGGGAGCCCGGGGTGCCGACGTGGAATTATGTCGCGGCCCATGTCTATGGTGCGTTTGAGCTGATCGAGGATCCGGCCGCGCACCGCGATGTTCTCGCCGCGCTGACCGCGCACCACGAAGCCGGCAATTCACCGCCATGGCAGGCGGATTTCGGCGCGCCACTGGTCGCCGGCATGCTGCGCGGCACGGTCGCGTTCAACATCCGGATCCGCACCATCGAGGGCAAGTTCAAGCTGAGCCAGAACCGCTCCGCAGCAGACCGCGGCCGGGTCGTCCAGGCGCTCGAGGCACGCGGCGGCGACAACGCGCTCGGAGTTGCACGACTGATGCGCGAGCGGCAATGATCGAAACGGCGCTGACTCGCTTACTGGGTATCGATCACCCGCTGCTCGCGGCGCCGATGGCGGGGGTTGCCGGTGGTGCCCTCGCCGCGGCCGTGTCCGACGCCGGCGGCTTTGGCTTGATCGGCGGGGGCTATGGCGATCGCGACTGGCTCGCGGAACAAACCCGGGACCTGGATTGCACCCGGCTTGGCATCGGTTTCATCACCTGGCGGCTGGCCGGCAACCCGGCTCTGCTCGACGTTGCGCTCGCGGCGCGGCCGCGGGCGATCCTGTTGTCGTTCGGCGACGTGGCGCCGTTCGCCGGGAAGATTCGCGCGAGCGACGCGTTGTTCATTGCCCAGGTACAAACGCTCGATGCGGCGTGCGCCGCGCGTGATGCCGGCGCCGACATCATCGTCGCCCAGGGGACGGAGGCCGGTGGCCACGGTGGCGCGCGCGCGACGCTGCCGCTGGTGCCGGCGATAGTCGATGCCGTTGCCCCGTTGCCGGTCGTTGCGGCCGGCGGTATAGCCGACGGTCGCGGCCTCGCCGCCGCCCTGATGCTCGGCGCGAGCGGAGCGATGATGGGCACGCGGTTTTATTGTTGCGCGGAATCCCTCGCCCCGGCAGCGGCAAAGGCGCGCGCCGTCGCGGCGAGCGGCGATCACACGATCAGGACATCTGTTTTCGATGTCTTGCGCAAGTATGACTGGCCGGCACCGTACAATCTGCGCACGCTGGCTAACGCGATGACGGCGCGCTTCGGCTCACGACTCGACGAACTTCGCGCCGACGAGCAGGCGCAGGCGGCAAAATTCAACGCGGCGGTCACGGACGGCGATTACGCTATCGCGGCGGTGATTGCCGGCGAAGCCGTCGATCTCGTCGGCAACGTGCCAGGCGCCGCGGAGATCGTCGCGCAGACAATTCGTGACGCCACCGCAGGCCTCGCAAACCCTACTCATTTCACGGTAAATACCTAAGTGTGCTGTCTCTCAAGAAATGCTCCTGTTTCGCTGGTCTCTTGCATCGCTCGCGGCGTT
>JAULKQ010064364.1:0-22607 GCA_032356285.1 Smithsoniella earleae | reverse complement strand
AACCCGCCCGGCCAATGATCCCAGCGTCCCGCCGTCGCCGTATATCCATATTCAGTGAGGATCGGTTTGCGGCCTAATTCGTAGCGTACGTCGGTTCCCGCTGCGTTCGTGAAACGCAGGCGCTTCGCGTTCGCAAGGCGCCGTTCGGCGGCCTCGACCCGTTGCCGTAACGCCGGGCTCGGGAACAGGCGCTGCAGTATTTCTTCGGGCTCGACGACCAGCAGTACGCGCGCACCGGCTTTTTGCATCGCGATCTGTTCGTGCGAAAACAGGAGCAGCATATGGTCGATCACGATATCCGCATCACAGCATTGCTGCAGCGACTGCGGATGATCGGCCAGCGGATTCTTGCCGACATTTGCAATGCGTTCACTCGCATCGACCGCGTGCTCGACGTTCAGGTTGACGTCGATCACCTCGGCGCCGAGCGCACTCGCGGCAGCAAGCGACGTTTCCGCGTAATCCCGCAGTTGATCACCCTCGGACAATACCGCGACCGTCTGCCCGCGACCGATCTCGCACAGCCTGAACTCCTCGAGAAACAGTTCGTGTAATGCACTGCCCACGTCGTCTACTCCCCGCTCAGATATGCGCCGGCCCGAATGATTTCGAATAGCCGCCGTCGATCGGCTCGGGATATTTTCGGCTGCCCTCGGCCAGCGACGCAGCACCATCCTTGATGCGCAAGGCGCGCGCGTCGGGATCCTCGTCGAGCAATGCGTCGAGGTAGTAATTCAGCAGGTGGTGAATGGCACGCTCGAGTTTAACCGTAGGACCAGGCTTGAAACCATTCGAACTCACACCGGTTTGCAGCGACTCCAGCATCGCCTCGTCCTCGGTCGCGACGAGGCGGATGAAATCCGCATAAATCTTGTTTTTCTCGGCGAACCCGGGCAGGTCAAAAAACGTCTCCGGGAGTTGGGTGTACACCGTGATCCGCGTCCGGTTCACATCGATCGGCGTCGCAACCCAGGGCTGGATCAGATCGTGGCGACCGAAGATGTTCATCGTCGGACGCACCCACGTCGTACACGCAAACTTGTCCGAGACCTTGCCTTCCAGCCACGGCATCGGACCGAACAAAGTCACCCCGTTCGGCGACATCGTCAACGCTTCGTAAACCGCGTTATAGCCTTTGCCGGTGAGATTGAAGCGGAAATTCTCGACGGGAAAGTGCGCACCGAACGACGATTTATGGATCACCCCGACGTGATACATATCCATCAGGTTTTCCGGCACAAACTTCCAGTTGCACGGAACTTCGAATTCAAACTTGTCCGAGGTCCGGGTATTTTCGGGTTGCAGAAACGCAGCGAAATCGCGCACGCCGTCATCGTCGAGGCAGTCACCCAGAGGACGGCAATCGGGATCGAAATTGACGAACACATAACCGCCCCAGGTATCGAGCTGCACGAGCGGCAGCCGGCAGGCCTTGAAATCGAAGCCCGTGACATTATCGTTGTGCGGGGCTCCCGTGAGGCGACCATCGGTTGCGTACGTCCAGGCGTGATAGCGGCACGTAAAGCGTTTCGCATTGCCCTGACCAACCGCGACTTCGACCCCGCGGTGCTGACACAAATTACGCAACGCACGAAGTTCACCGTCGTCGCCGCGACAGACCACTAGCGGTTCGCCGACGAGTCGCATGGCCTGATAGTCACCAGACTTCGCGTATTCCTCGACCCGGCCGACGCAGAGCCACTCGCGCATGAAGATCGTATCGATCTCGCGTCGGAAAATCTCCTCCGAAGTGTAATAGATACCCGGCAGATGTCTGGCCTCGTTCAGCTCCGTGCGGGTTTTCTCGATAGCTCGGCGGGTCTGCGGATCCAGGTCTGCGATCGGTGGCATCGGGCGCTCCTTCGTCGTGGCGATTAATTATTTAACCGAATAATTAAAGGCTAGTTTATGCCCTCCGGAACTGCAAGCGGCGGGTCACTTGTCACCATCGGATAACTGCGTCGTCGGACCCTGCATACCGGCAACGACGAATGTCGTGAGGCGCTCGACGAGTTCGTTGACGTCGTCGGATTGGTAGCGCCCGCCGGACAGGTCGTCGAGCCGATCGACCCCGGACATCATGTACAGAAACGCGCCAATGACGAACATCATGCGCCAGTAGATATCCGCCGGATCGACATCGGGCAGCGCGCGTTCGAGCGCCGCGAGATACCGCTGCGTGGTGACGTCATACACCTCGCGGCGCAAGCGGAAATGCATCGCGTCCGTCTCATCGTGCACGCGGGCCTGCAACCTGACGAAGCGCTGGCCCCCCGGTCCACTGCTTTTCATTTCGAATTCCGCGGTCAGGTAGGCGCGAAGCAGTTCCTCGACCGTCGGCGGGCGCCCGGGCCGCGCCTCGAGTTCGTCGAGTAATTCGTCCCAGCGCTGCGCGATCAAGGTCCCGCGGCGCTTGAACACTTCTTCGAACAAGCGTTCTTTCGAACCGAAATAATAGGCGATCAACGCGGGATTGACCGAGGCTCGTTGCGCGATGCTGCGCAGCGACGTCGGTGCGTAACCACGCTCGGCGAACACTTCCTCAGCGACGTCGAAAATCGTCTCGCGTTTATCCGGTTGCGTGTCGAGTTCCGCCGCCGGGCGGCCCGGTCGACGCGGTTGTTTTTTGGTATTCATGGTGCGTGCACGCGCAACGACAGATCCAGAAAAGGCTGTTCCATGGAGACACTTAAACTATGCACAAAACCGGTGCCGATTATGGCGGACTTCCCCGCAAGACCCAAACGGCTGGCCTGATCGCATGCCGCCTGGTTGCACCCGGACCGTTCGTCTATGCTCTGATTCCGGGCAGGCAGCAGTCGAGAAAGTATGGACATGAATGCGGTTTTTAGCGGTTATTTCATTGACTACGACCGGTTTCATCGCCGCTCTCCACGCTGCGGTTGTGCGGCAGCCGATCAGCGTGCGAACTGCCTCCACGGCAATACAAGGGCGCGCGCTCGATCGACGCTGCGCCTGACATCGCGGCGCCGTTCCCTGGGGCGCGGGCAGCCATGATCGAATCGACGCACGAGCGCGCGATGGAAATCAATATTCCCGCGGTACACGCGGAGATCACCGATGAGTTCTGGCGCTACACCCGTGCCTTGATCGAAAACGATATCGATACGGTCACGACGCTCTTCTGGCACAGTACACACACGCTGCGCTACGGTACCGGTGAAAACCTCTATGGCATTGAGGCGATCGCCGCTTTCCGCAACAGCCAGCGCGGACGGCCGCTCGAACTCGATGTGCGGCGGGTGGCGATCACGAGCTTCGGCTACGATTTCGGCACCGCAAACTGCGAAATGCTGCGACCCGATATCGCCGGAATCGGCCGCATGAGCCATACCTGGGTGCGGCTCGCCGAGGGGTGGCGCATTGTGGCGGCGCACGTATCGAATATCCCGGCGACATGAGCCGATTGCGCTGCACGCTGGTAATTATTTAGACGATTAATTAATCTAGACACGGACGGCATTGGCCGCCTTTTTTCCACGATTACCGTCAGCAGCGAGGACAGTTCCATGCAGACCCGGATGATCGATAAACAATGGTCGGAGAAATACCCTGATGTCGGCAAAGGCCCGGTCTCGACGGAGCCGTGCATATCACCCGAATATTTCGAGCGCGAACGTGAGCTTATCTTCCGCCGTCATTGGATCAACATGGGTCGGGTCGATGAGATCCCCGCGGGCGGCGACTACTTCGTGCGCGAGTTCGAAGTCTGCAACGTCTCGATCCTCGTCGTGCGAGGTAACGACGATAAGGTCCGCGCTTTCCATAACGTGTGTCCACACCGGGGTAATACACTCGTCATGAACGAGCGCGGCAAGTGCCCTGGCCGCTTCGGCTGTAATTTCCACAGTTGGGCGTTTACCCCCGAAGGTAAACTCGCGTTCGTACCTGACGAGGAGAATTTTTTCGACCTCGACAAAAGCGAATACGGACTCAGCCCGATCCACTGCGACGTGTGGGCCGGGTTCATTTTCATCAACCTCGCGCCGGAACCGGCCGAGACGCTGCGCGAATTTCTCGGCGGGGTCGCGACCCAGCTCGACGGTGCGCCTTTCAGCGAAATGAAACTGCTGAAAACTTACAAAGTCGAAGAGCAGGCAAACTGGAAGACCGGTATCGACGCGCAGAACGAGCTATATCATTTGCCGTTTCAGCACCGCTACACCATCGGTGACGCGTTCATGCTCAAGGACAACAAATATTGCCGTTTCTCAAACGTCAACCTGTACAACTACCACAGCGTCTGGTCGTGCGAGTACAACCCCGGGCACAAACAATTGCCGACCGAGGAAGTGCTGAACCGCATGGACGGCGCACTCCACAACGTACGCATAAGCCAGCGGATCGGTGATTTCGATTGGTACCTGATCTTCCCGAACATGGCGCTGTTGCTGTTTACCGGCGTTTCCGGCGACTTTTTCATGACCTACAATTTCTGGCCGACCGCGGTCGATCGCTGCGTGTGGGAAATGCGCTACCACTTCCCGCCGGCAGAAAACGTCGGTCAGCGGCTCGCCCAGGAATGGAGCATCGGTCGCCTGCGCGACACCCTGATGGAAGACGCGTTCCAGCACGAACAAATACAAAAAGGCCTCGCCTCACGGGCGCGCTCCACGATGGTGATGCAGGATGAAGAGATCACGATCCGGTATTTCCATGAGGTGATCGAACGGGAGATGGCACGAGTATGAGCAAACATGCCTTGCCGAAAGGCTTCCGTAAGCTCGAGCCTTACCTCGACTGGTCACTGGCGAGTGAAACCGAACGCATCGCGAAACGGGTGGCGACGCCGATGAACGAGATCATCGAATTCCACGCTGCGCTGTCGAAACAGCTCGAGGAGATCATCGTCTTCCTGAATCAATACCCCTACGACGACCTCCCGGAAAACGGCCAGCGCCTGTGCAACATGGCGTTGTCGCTCGTGGAAGTCGCCCCGCTCGTTGAGATGTACAAGGATCCGGCCAATCTCAATATGGTGGATCCGGAACGCTTCGTCGCCTACCAATGACGGCTCCACGATCCGCTATCCCGGGAGATCCGAGGTGAACAACGCTTCGCTCAAAGGCAAAACGGCCCTCGTGACGGGCGGCGGCTCCGGCATCGGGCGCGCGACCGCGATTGCGTTCGCGAACGCGGGCGCAAATGTCGTCGTTGCGGACGTCGACAGTACCGGTGGCGCCGAGACCATTGCGCTAATGAACGGCCTGCCCGGCGGCGGCCACTTTATCGCCGCTGACGTCTCCCGCAGCGATGCAGTCGAAGCACTCGTCAAGGCCGCGGTCGACACTTATGGCAGCCTCGACTGCGCGTTCAACAATGCCGGCATCCAGGGCGAACTCAGCCCGACGGCCGAGTGTTCGGAAGAAAACTGGGATCGCATCACCGGGATTAATCTCAAGGGCGTGTGGTTGTGCATGAAATTCGAGATCGCACAGATGCTGAAACAGGGCGGCGGCGCGATCGTCAATAACTCGTCGAACTTCGGTCTCGTCGGCTCGAATGGTATGCCGGCATACTCCGCGGCCAAACACGGCGTCGTTGGCCTGACGAAAACCGCGGCGATTGAATACGCGCAGAGCGGGATCCGGGTCAACGCGGTATGCCCGGGTCCCGTGCAGACGCCGCTTGTCGACAAAATCGTTGCGCGACAACCGGAGATCGTCGATGCGATTACGAGCCGTGAACCGATCGGCCGCATGGGCCGCGCGGAGGAAATCGCCACCGCGGTCGTGTGGCTGTGCTCGGATGAGGCGAGTTTCGTCATCGGTTCGGTGCTGCCGGTCGACGGCGGCTACGTCGCGCAGTGACTTGAAAGGAGAATCCACATGATCGTACAGATGGCCGAGGAACAAAGTCCGCATTTCGTTATAACGATGGACCAGCACACGGCGCTGTCCGCGCAGTTTGCCGAGCATTTCGGCAACGAACAGTTTGAGCCCGTAGAGCCACGCGCACAGATGCTGCATGTAATTGCGAATCACGATGCGGGCTGGAAAGATTTGGACAAAATGGCACTGCGCGACCCCGCAACGGGACTGCCGTACAACCTCGTACAGACGCCATTCGAACACATTGTCGCGACGAGCAAGGCATCACCCGATTTCAACGGCGTCACCCATCCCTACTGTGAGTTGCTTTCGAGCATGCACAGCTGGGGACTGTACAACGGCCGCTACGGTATGTCCGACAAGGTACTGCTGGACAGCCTTGCCGACGACAACCGCGCCGCCGCCGACGGCATGCTCAACGGTGAAATCGCGCGCCAGGAACGCCTGAAAGCGACGCTTGAAGCCGATCCGGAAACCGCCGAATGGGTTGAGGAGTCGCGCCTTTTCCAGAACTACAAGCTGCTGCAGTTTTTCGACACACTTGCGTTGTATTTCAACTGTGTGCCGGAAGGCGAGCGCAGCGAAGCGTGTTTCGCTCACGTACCGATGAACGCAAACGAGGATGCAACCATCGATATCATGCCAGTCGGCGAAGGCGTGTATGCCCTGACCCCCTATCCGTTCGACCGCGACGGTATCGAGCTGCGCTTCGAAGGACGCTACCTCGCGCCCGTTGACGCCGGCGACAGCCTCGGCGAGCTGCTGCAGGCATCGGCGACGGAAATCCAGACGATACGCCTCGTCGCCGGGTCCTGAACGTACGCGCACCGGACCCCGCTTTAACGATACTGCGAATACGCGCGGCGGCACCGATGATGCAGGCGTTCGCGCAAGCGCTCACGCGCCGCACGCGACGGGGTTTGTCGATGTGTAACGGGTTCATCAGCGGGCGACCGCCCGTGCTCCCCCGGGCCGACGTCACCGGATCCGTTTTAGTCCACGAGCAAGTCGGCGAACGCCTCGAGCGACTGAATACTGTGCCCGCTGATGAACGCATCGCAATACGGTCGCGCTGTCGCCAGACCGAGCGCGAGCGGCTCGTAGGCCGGGTCGCCCTTCAATGGATTGATCCACACGATTGATTTCGCGCGGCGCTTGAGCCTCGCCATTTCCCGATCGAGCAGCGGGGAATCACCGGTGTCCCAGCCATCGCTCATAATTGTGACCAGGGTCTTTGCTGTCACCGCGGCGGCGTGAGAATCGTTCAGCGACGCTATCGCCTGCCCGATTTTCGTCCCGCCCGACCAGCCCGAGAAGTTTATCGACACCTTGTTCAGCATATTGCGGAAATTCTTCAGGCGAAAATACTGCGTCAGGGGCTGTATCTCGGTGCTGAACACGAAGACCTCAATCTTGAGCCTGTGATTCTGATTGATCAGGTGCAGGAAATTCAGCAGAAAGACGCTGTAAACTTCCATCGAGCCACTCACATCCACGAGCACCGTGAGCCGGGTGTGGGTCGGTATTTTTCGCTTGAAACGCCACTCGAATATTTCCCCGTCGAAGCGCACGCTGCCGCGAATACTTGCGCGCAGATCGATCACGCCGCCGCGTTTTGATTTTTTTGATTTCCGCCGGGTGAGCGCCGCGTGCCGATGCGCGATCTGTTCGAGCAGTTGCAGAACCGCCGGAAATTCCTGCGTCGTCATTAAGCGAAAATCCTTGTTGTGATCGACTTCATGCACGGAGTAGCCCTGCAGTTCCGTGGCATCTTCGTCGTCTTCGGCGCCGTCCGTGTTGTCCCCGAGCGTAAGTTCTTCTTTTTGCGTCACCACCTCATCGGGACCGAGCAGCTTCAGGTCCGATTCCTGAAGATCAGCCGGCGAGAAATATAACTGCAGCAATAGCGCGAAAAGACGCTGCAGCGGTGGCAGGTCTTCTTTACGATTCACAAGCGTCGTGCGGCATATTCGCAGCACGTCGTCCGGATCGACGGCCTGCATCAGGGCGATGGCACGGGTACACGCGATCGTTTGCAAAATGCCGAGCTTTACGCCCTCTTCACGCAGCAGACCGAACAGCCTGAGCGAGAACTCGATACCTTGATCGACGTTGTTAAATGCCCTGCCCATTAACGACTTTGTCGAGCAGCGGCTGCAGCATTTCCTGCTTGAAGCGGGTGATGTCGTGATGGTCCTTCAGCAGGCATCCGAGCGTATTGATCACCGCGGATTTCGTCAGGCGCGTTACGCCGGTCTTCTGCAGCGCCATGCTCCAATCAACCGCCTCTGACAAGCCCGGTATTTTATTCAGCGGCATCTCGCGCAGGCACTGGACGAACTTCGCGGCCTGTGCCGCAAGCGCCAGATCGAGCGTCGGAACTTTCAGCCGAATCACCTCGAGTTCCTTGTCATAACTCGGGTAGTCCATCCACAGGTAGAGACACCGACGGCGCAACGCGTCGGTTAATTCGCGCGTCCGATTCGAGGTGAGAATAATGTAGGGAATGTGCTTCGCCGGGACCGCGCCAAGTTCAGGGATCGTGAGCTGATATTCGGCCAGGGTCTCGAGCAGCAAGGCCTCGAACTCTTCGTCCGCGCGGTCGACCTCATCGAGCAACAGCACGACGCGTCGATCCGCCATCATCGCACGCGATATCGGGCGGTAGGAAAGATATTCCTCGCTGTAGAAATCCGTGAGCGCGATGTTCGTATCGTGTTGCGCTTCGTGCAGGCGCAGGCTCAGGATCTGCTTCTGATAATTCCATTCGTACAGCGCCGCGTTGAAATCGAGACCCTCATAACACTGCAGCCGGATGAGCTCGGTGTCTTTCATGCGCGCGAGAACATGCGCGATTTCAGTCTTGCCGACTCCGGCCTCGCCCTCGATCAGGATCGGCTTGTTGAGTTCGTCCGCGAGGTACAAGGCTGTTGCGATCTCGGCGTCGGCAACGTAGCCATGGGCGCGAAGCTCGGCAACCGTCGCCTGGTAGTGTGCATCCATCAGTTCGAGCGCGATCCGATCACGCGCCGCTGTCGATCAGATCCATCACCTGCTGCGGACCGAGCGGTGTAACCATAGGAACGAGGTTGCCGTGATCCGACAACGCGTCCGCCACCGCATTCGCGAGTGCGATATGGATCGACAGCATCGCGGCCTCGCCCGCGCCCTTGAAACCACCTTCGGTATACGGCGATGGGGTAACAATGTGGGCGCATTCGATATCCGGCAGCGTCATCGCGTTCGGGATCAGAAAGTCCATGAACGACGCGTTGCGGAGTTGGCCGTTCTCGTCGTACACGATGTCTTCGAGCAGCCCCATACCGATACCCTGGGCCGCACCGCCGCGCATCTGACCATCGACGATCTTCGGATTGATCATGTTGCCGCAATCCTCGACGGCAACAATACGTTTGATATCGATGCTACCGAGTTCCGGATCGAGTTCGATGATTACGGCATGCGAACCATTCGCATACGCCGCCGGCGGATCGTAGTGCCGGGTCGACGTCAGGGTCGGCTCAACCTCGTTCTCGTCCGGCCGGCGAAACCGATCGAAATACGTGATGTAGGCGATCTCCGCGACCGTGATGCTGCGATCGGGTGAGCCCTGGACGAATATCTTCCCGCTCTCGATCGTAAGGTCGGCGACGTTTGCTTCCATCACGTGGGCTGCGATTGTGAGCAGCTTGTTGCGCACATCGGTTGCGGCCCGGATCACGGTGCCGCCGCCGATGACCGCACTGCGGCTGGCAAACGTGCCCATACCGTAGGCGCCGGTCTCGGTATCTCCATCGACGACGACAACGTCTTCGATTTGAATCCCCAGGGTCTCCGCGGCAACCTGCGCCATCGTCGTCTTCAACCCCTGACCGTGGCTGAATTGTCCGCTGCGGACGGTCACCTTGCCGCCCGGGTCCATTTCCACCGTTGTCGTGTCGTGCAAGGTCGCCGGAAAACCGCTCTGTTGCGCCGAACGGCTGCCCCAGTTCGTCTGCTCGACAAAAAACGCGCAGCCTGCCCCGCGTAGTTTCCCGTTCGGCAGTAAGCGCGGCTGCTGTTTCAGTTTGCGGTAATCGGAAAGCTCCAGGCATTTATCCAGCACCTGGTGGTAATCACCGCTGTCGTAGACCTGATTCGTCACGGTAGTGTATGGAAATTCATCCTTGCCGATAAAATTCTTCTTGTAGATGTCCGTGATATCGAGACCGAGTTCCCGCGCCGCTTTCGTCAGTACCATTTCGCGCGCGTAGCATCCCGCCGACCAGCCGACCCCGCGGTACGCGCCGGTCGACATTTTGTTTGTTGTAACGACGAAGGTTTCGTATTTGATATTCTTGATTTTGAACGCGCCCGGTGATCCGGTATTGCCGACGACCGACTCGATCAATCCAGTCCAGGGAAACTGCGAGTACGCGCCCGAATCACCGATCTTCTTGATCTTCATGCCGAGCATATCACCGTCGCGCTTCAGCGCGACCTCCATGTAGATCGTGTTTTGTTTCGCGTGTGCGGCCGAGAGCATGTGTTCGCGGCGGTCTTCCGTCCACTTCACCGGTTTGCGTATCCGTTTCGCCACCCACGGCAGGATGAACTCCTCGGGAAAGAAGTGCGCCTTCTGCCCGAAGCCGCCGCCGACGGTCGGTGCGATCACGCGGATGATTTGCTCCGGGATACCGAGGTTCACGGAGATATACGTACGCAGCGGATACGGCATCTGCGTCGAGGACCAGACGGTCAAGGTATCGTCCCAACCCCAGGCGGCGATCACGCCCCGGGTTTCCATCGGTGTGGCCGAGGTCCGTCCGGTGCAGACTTTTTCCTTCACGATTAGATCGGCATCCGCGAATGCCTTGTCGATGTCGCCATTCGTGAACGAATCCGAATAATAGACGTTGCTGCCGAGTTCCTCGTGAATCAGGGCGGCGTCATCGCGCATCGCGTCTTCAACGTTGTTGTAAGCCGGCAGGCTTTCGTATTCGACTTCGATCAACTCCGCGATATCCTCGGCGAGATACCGGGTTGGTGCGACAACGACCGCGATAATCTCGCCGACGTAGCGCACTTTGTCTTTGGCGATAAACGGGGTCGTCACCGGCTCTAGCTTGCCAAGCGTATTGGGCACGAACGACGTCATGCCCTCGCCGAATTCGGTCGCCGTAATAATATCGATGCAATCCGGGTGCTTTTTTGCCTTCGACAGATCGATATTGCTGATCCGCGCATGCCCGTGCGAACTACGCGCGAATGCAACCTCGACCATACCGGGCATATCGATGTCGTCGACATACTTTGCACGGCCCATCAGGATCATGGGGTCTTCGCTGCGTTTGCGCGGCACACCGATGTACTTCGTCGCGCCGCTTATCACCTTGGCTTCGCTCATCTCATGACACCCCGCATCAGCTTACTTGGCCGCGACTGCTGCCGCTGCGGCAGCGACGACGGAATCGACTATATCGTGGTAGCCAGTGCACCGGCACAGGTTTCCGGACAGCGCATCGCGGACCTCTTCGCGACTCGGTTGCGGATTGTCCTTCAGGAACGCCTTCATGCTCATGAGGATCCCGGGGGTACAGAAACCGCACTGCAGCCCCTGGTTCTCCCAGAACGCATTCTGCAGCGAATCGAGTTCGCCATCTGCAGCCAGCGATTCGACCGTTTCGATTACCCGGCCTTCAGCCTGTAACGCGAACGTGAGACACGATCGCACCGGTAAACCGTCCATGAGAACCGTACACGAGCCGCAAATACCGTGTTCACAACCGACGTGGGTGCCGGTAAGCGAAAGTTCGTGACGCAGGAAATCGGACAACAGCGTGCGCTGTTCAATCTCCTTGTCGTAGCGGTCACCGTTGACGACGAGGGTGATTTTTTTCTTGTCGGGCATTTTCTGTTGCTCCCTTTCGGCCTAGGCCACGCCGGCGGCCATGTTCCAGGCGTCTTTCAACGCGCGCGCCGTTAACACCTGCGCCGTGCGCGCGCGATAAGCTTCGGTCACATGGACGTCGCTTTCCGGGTCGATTATCGCGGTCACCGAACCCGCCGCGGATGCTATGAGTTCCTCTGAGCAGACCGCGCCGACGAGCGTCTCCTCGACCTCCTGCGCCCGCACCGGAGTCGCCGCAACCCCGAACAGAACGACCCGTGCATACGTACATTTCCCCTGTTCGTCGAGCGCGAGAATTGCTGCGCTACCGACGAGCGCGAAATCACCGGCGCGGCGCGCGACTTCATGCAGCCCCCAGCCGCTGTCCGCCGGCGGTGTCTTGAACAAAATCGAAGCGAGCACTTCGTCGGGTTCCAGCGTCGTCGTCATATACGTAATGAACAATTCCTCCGCCGGGATCGTTCGGGTTTGCGACGTGCTTCTGATCTCCAGCTCCGCATCGAGAAGCAACGACATCGCCGGTAGTTCAGAAGCGGGATCGGCGTTGACGATACTGCCGCCGACGGTGCCTTTATTGCGGATCTGGAAATGCGCAATATTTTCTATCGCCGCCGCGAGAACCGGCAGACGGCGGCGCAGACCGGGATGTTTTTCCGCGAACGCCTGCGTTGTCGTCGCCTTGATCCGGATCCCGTAGTCTTCGTCCCGGATCTCGTTCGAATTCTCGATGTTGCTGATGTCGATGAGCACGCTCGGCCGCGCGAGCCGATAATTCATCGCGGCGATCAGGCTCTGTCCACCCGCGAGGATTTTCGCATCCTCGCCGTGCTCAGCCAGAAGCTGGCACGCGTGCTCAATGTTTTTTGCCCGGTAGTAATCAAAGGGTGCCGGTTTCATAGGTATTGACCTTCCGCGTATTAGCTTTGCGTTGCGTCCTGAGCGGACTTCATTTCTTCGTTCAGTGCTTTGAAAAACTGCTTCGCCATGTGCTTAGAAATACCGGTCAATACGCGACCGCCAATACCGGCGATGAGCCCGCCGACTTCCGCGTCGCTCGACCAACGCATCGAGGTCCCCAGTTCGGTTGCGTCGAGGTGGCAATCGACCCTGACCTTGACGTAGCCCGGCTTGCCGGTTCCCTCGCCATTAATCACGTAGTAATTCGGAAATTCGACGTCGTCGACCTGGATCCGGCCTTCATATTCGCCCTTGATAGCGGCGACCCCGAGGGCGACCGCGATGTCGTATTCGTTCTCGCCGGTCGTGATCACCGATTTACAACCCGGGATCGTTTTCGCGAGGATGTCGACGTCATGTAACGCGCGCCAGACCGCGGCCGGGTCGTAAGGAAATTCAGCAATCCCTTCGAGTTTCATAGCGCTCCCCGCCGACGTGATGCCGGACCTTAGACGCGGCTGATGGAAAGTCCACTGGCTCGCACGCCGCCAGCCGTGTTGAACGGCCTGCCCGTGGGTATATTAATTAATCGAGTAAATAAATACTACGAGTGGCTGGGCTCGCTGGCTCCAGTGCACACCTCTCGGTTTGACCTCGGTTCGACGAACGTCGACGTGGTGCGCTCGCTAACGCTGTTTCCCGCGGAAGCCGCGACGGCAGGCGTTGCCCATCCGCGTCTGCGAACGCTCGAGATCGGGAACCTCGCCGACACCTTTGTGCATGAGCGTGCCGGCGGCGGATGCAGCGTCGGCGGACGGTCGCATGGGAACGAAGCGGCTCGTCCACGAATACGTTGCCGGCACGCAGATGATCCCGCTGATCGAGAACCGCAGGTGACAACCGAAAACCGAATTCATCGCGACGTTTGCGCTGTGTAGAGTCGCCATTTTCCGCTCCGACGCCATCCTGACGGGGGGCCTCGGCGGTATGCCCCGCGAGCGCTGACACGGACTCACGCGTCCCGGACTGCGGGCATCGAATTGCGTTCCGCGGACATCCGATTCTATGCCCGTCAATTGCCGGCATCATGCCTGCACGATCTGTCGCCGATGCGAATCCGTCGAGCATGATACCGTTGCTGATTACTCTGACCACGGCGGTTATCATTGTTCAAAATCAGAAAGATAAGGCCGGTTCAGAATCGACGGACAATCGAACTGCGTAACAAACTGCACCGTTGCGCGTACAAGTTTCGCCGTCTTTCCGACCCTATTCACACGGGAAAGCGTCCATGAGGGCGTAAAGCACGCCGTCGCTTGCGGACTCGTTCAAGGTTACCGGGTTCGCTGCAAGATAGCTTATTACGACACGCTTAAGGTCGTCTTTCGTCGCGCCGAGCGGAGGGCAAACCTGTTTACGCTCGACGTGCAGGTCTGCTATCGAAGCCACATAGCCCAAACAATACCAATGCTGGCTGAGATTCGGCGCGTTGCAGGAATCCAGCAGCGTGCTGCCTGTCTCGAATACGGTTCCGGCAACCGTGGAGTCGGGCGCGAGGAGGAGCGCCGTCAGTACGAGAGCATTCGTCTGCATCAATTTTCTCACGGCCCTCGCTCCTCTAATTCCGATGACCCGTTATCACGACTACAAACGGTGCGTACGAGGTGCTTTACGACAGCGCCTGGTTTCTCGCCGGAAAATGTTCGGTGAGCGCCCAAACGGCGACCGAACGTTGCCCGCTTCTACTCTCTCGACAAGCCGTCTGTCTAATTTCGCTGGAGCAACGGCCGGCACAATCGCCGGGGTCGTCGTTCTTACGGTCCTGCAAAACAGATTGGCGCCGGTCACGGTCGAACCAGGCAAACGGCTCGTTCCGAAAGCTGCTTTCGTGATCGTCGTGCTGATCGATCAACGGCGCGGGGCCACCATCAGGAATCACTGGCGGTTGTCGAATGCTGCACACCTGAGGCATCGCCGCCTCGTAGATACGCAAGACGATATCGCAAGCGTCAGTGGGCGCGGCGCGAAAACCGCGGGTACCCGCGTCAAGCGTCGGCACCCTGCAGGTCGGCACCGGCCGGACCTGCTCGACGACAGCCGCCATCTAGTTTGCGGGCAGCCCCCCGATTCGACTGCCCCGCAACCGCAGCCGCTAGAACGTGTATTTCAGTTCGAAGAACATCGAGTCATTGCTTCTGAACTCACCGAAGAACGCGTCACCCTTGCCCTCGACGACGTTGATGCCAACCCTTCCCGATACATTGCTGTTGAAATTGTATCCGACGACACCGCGCACCCAGGTGCTGTTCTGTCGATTACCGAGTTCGTGCAGACCGAACAGTTCGACGTGCAGCGTTTTACCCGGCAGGAAGTCGTTGAACATGAACAGGGTGAGGACGTTGCGGGTCCGCCCTCGCAGGCCGGTAAAGCCGTTTGATTCGCCACCGATGATGTAACCTTTGCTGCCACAGCCGGGTTGTGCATCACAGGCCACCGAGCCGATATTCGTGAATTGCCCGACCCCGGGATCGCGCAGGATCTCGTCACGCCAGTACTGGAACGAGGTGAACCACGGCGTTTTGAACCAGTCCCGCGGGCCGATGTAGAGGTACTGGTCGAAGCCGGTGAGGAACGTAATGCTGTCCGCTTCGATATCCGCGAGATCCGGCTCGTAGAACCGCTGATTGAAGTTGTACACAAGTTCACCACGCATCACCGTGCCTTCGAACTGGCCCGGCAGCCACATCAACGCCTTGTCGAACGAGAAACCCGCCAGTTCGTAGCGATTGCGATCGAAATCGATACCACCGCCAAGCGCACGGGCAGTGGCGATGTTGAAGGCAAAACCAAAGTTATCGCGATTCTGCAGTTCGTAAACCGGCAGATCCTCATACAGATAAGCGTAGTGGAACGAGTACGTCATATCGGAGAACGGACCGAGGCCGCCGCCGGTGCGCGCCTGCCAGCGTACGAAAACTTCGGATTTGTCCCAGACATCGCCTTCGTCCCATTTGTCGTGGTCGAAGAAATTCGTTTCGCCGAACAGACCTTCGGACACGTTGATGATCTGATTCGCATAATCGACCACACGCAGCGTCCACGGATGCTGGCCCTCCTCGCGCTGGGTAAATCCCGGGAATCGCGACGGTGTGTAGTCAAGATTCCACACCACCTGGAGCTCCTTCGAGATGCCACCCGGGATCCATTCGTGTTCACTCAGATCGACGGTCGTGTTGATCATCCACTGCGGAATCATAAACCGCTCCTGCTCGAATGTGAGCGGGTTACGGAAGTTGCGGGGGGTGACGACGTCGAGCACGGTCACCCCGTCGGAACGGCCCCAGGTGACGATCTGGCGCCCGGCGCGAACATGCACCGGATTAAAATTGATATCGAGGTAGGCTTCGCGAATCAGCGGATCCCATTCATCGTTAAGTCCGCTGACGAGGTTCGACTCCCATGGATTGGAAATGCCGTTCCCCTTGTCGTTGATGTCGAACATCGCGTCGTAATACGGGCGCAATTTCAACACCGGGGTTACGTTTGATATTCCGTGATAGGAAAATTCGAGTAGCAGTTCGGTACGCCACTGCGTCAGCGTATCGTAGCGGTCACGGTTTGGCGTACCGCGGGTGGCAGGGAAGTCCGCGGGCCCGAGGAACACGCCGGGCGCCACCGCGAGCGAAAACTCCCGCGGCCCGTTATCACGACCGGACAAACGGATTTCAGCCGACGAGAAGATCTCACCGCTGACCTCCAGGTTGCCGAATGTCATGCGCGCAGAAGCTAGCCCCGACCACCCTATCGCGATCAGAACGCCAGCCACGATAACTGCGGATGTGCAGTGTCGACTAATGTTGTTCATGAGTTCTCCCCTTCGAATTAACTGAGACGCCACAACTAGTTACCCTTGGTGCCTGACGACGCCGACCCGAACGATATAGCGCCCGAATGTTGCGTCGTGGTCCTGTGCCCCTGCCCCGCATGAGCAGCAACGCCGCCCATATCGAGACCGCGCGTCAGGAAGCGCGGTTGGATCAGGCTCCAGACCACGGGAGCCGCGAAAAAGCTGAACAGAAATGTCGCAAGCAGAATCAGCGCCATGCTGAAGCCGACGTAGCCGACGTAGAGCGGCACTACCGATACTGCGAGGCAGCCGGCGAACAGTGCCGTAAATGAGAAAATCAGCGGTTCACGCACGAGCGTGAACGCATCGAATAGCGCGCGATGGAAATCACCGTCCTTCGGGTATTCCTCGCGAAAACGGTAGAGCAGATACACCTCGGCATCGATACCGACGCCGCTCGCGATCGCCAGCGCCGCGGTGACGTTGGAATTAAACTCAATACCGATCAGATGGATGAGCAGTATCCAGATCAAAATTCCGATCGCGAGCGGGAACATCAGCAACAGCGGCCCCACGAGCGAACGCAACATCAACGCTGCCGCCACGAATGACGCGAGTGCGCTGAGCGCGGTAGCCAGCACCATCCATTTCTTGATTGAGCGGTTGAATGCGTCCGCGATACCAATGTTGCCCGCCGGTAACTCCATGACGACGTTGAGTTTCGCCGCGTCCCAGTTCGCATCGAGGTAACTGCGAGCGCGTTCCACGAGCTTCGTAACGGTGTGCGGACTCGTATCACGGACGAAAGCCATCAGTGCCGTGGTCTGGTAGTTCGGGTCGACGACGAAGTCGAACGCGCCGGGCATCCCGCCGGTGAGAAAGTACATGGCCTCGTTCACGGCCATTTGCGCCCGGCCTTCGGTCGGAATCCTGAACGCCTCGTCGTCATCCTCATTCAGGAAGCGGTTCATGATCTTTACGTAGAACGGTAAACCGAGAACAGCTGAGACTTCTTCGGCTTCGGTCAGGTGTTCGGCCAGACCGTCCATCGCGAGCAGCGCTTCGGGAGTTTTCACGTCACCGGGGTTCGCCCCCTTGGCCAGGATTGCGAGCGTAGAGCCGCCGCCGAAGCGGCGGGTGATTTCCTGCTCCATCAGATACAGCTCATTGTCTTTCCATGAGCGTGTGAGCAGGTTATGCACTGCGTAGGTATTGTTCTGGCCAGTCTCGACCTCGTCGGCAAGAAAACGTCCGACCGCGGTATCTCCACCGAAAGGAATCGAGGTCCAGATACTCAGCGAGATCGCGACGGCTACGCCGGCGACACCAAGCACGGTCCATTGAGCACGCCGGCTGTAGATCAATGGCCGTACGATCACGGCCGTCACCCGATAGATAAGTCCGCGCGATGATTCGCGACCCTGTTCAGCGTGCACAACAGCTTTGCGAATCGTGCGTTCGGGCACGAGCGACAACAGCGCGACGAGGAACGTGGGGATGATAACCATAATTGCGACGAGCCCGAACGCCGTGATTTGACCCAGCACGCGGACGTTGTCGAACGGCACGAACGACAGCACGACAAACGCCATCAGATCGGTGCACAGCACGACAACCAGCGGTTTCGTCAGGTGGATCAACGTCTGGCGTAAACCTTCGAGCAGCGAGCCGCCTGCGTGCATCTCGTCGGTAAGCAGGCGCTTGATGAACAGCACACTGTGCGAAGCGGCAACGGCCATGAGAATGAATGGCACGAGCAGTGCGGCCGAGGAATTGAGGACGTCGCCTTCAAGTACGTGCTGCGCGCCGAACGCCCAGATCGAGGCGACGATGCCAACGAGCAATGGCGGGATCACGCCAACAACCGAGCGGAAGGCGACAATCAGCACACCGGTGATGCCCGCGACAACAAGCAGGAACGCACCAAAGATATACGGCAGACCGTCGCTGTTGACCCAACCGATCAGGATCGGGGATCCGGCCGCGGTGACATCATGGATCGCGTCGTTTTCCGGTCCGATGATGCGCTGGACCTCCTTGTAGATTGCGATCGGATCGGTAACCGGCAATTCCAGCCCCGCGCGCAGATCCTGCAAGCCGGTGCGGAAGTCGGCCTGTATGATGACGGCGCTGCCGTCTTTCGACACGAGCGCGCCATTGAGCGCGGCATTGTTTGAAATCCCGAAACGGACGCGCTCGAGTTCTTCAGGGGTTTCCGGCGCCCGGTTCGGATTATCGAACAGTACACCGGCATCGAGCGTGTCTGCGGTACCGCGCAGATAGCGTGAATTGATCGTTGAGAGCGAGCGCAAGGCATACGGAATTACGCCGTGCACTTCGCGCAACTCATCCGTGATCCGCTTGACCTTCGCTAGAGTGTCGGCCTGAACAATGCTTTGCCCGTCCTTGCGCGACACCATGATCGTGACGAGGTTCGCGCCGCCGAATTTGCGTTGCAGTTGTTCGTTCAGCACCACCGCCGGATCGTCTTCCGGCGGCCAGCGGTTCGGGTCGTCGTATATTTTCAGAGACGCCGCAAGATAGCCGGCAACGCCAGTGATAATGAGCGTCGCAACGAGCGACACAAAGCGGAACCGGACCAGAAATGTAGCGAGTCTTTCCATATAACTATCTCTGATCCGGGCCTGCTTCGTTATCTGCGTCTTATTCCCAGAACAGGATCTTGCGGACCGGCTCTTTCGCGAGATTGTCGACATTGACGACGTTGCGCGGCATCTCGTCGTAGTTGACCCAGAACTTGTTCATGTACCAGTCCATGCGAAATCCGCTCTTGGGTTCGAAAAAGAACTCGCCAGCCCAGATCATCTGCCAGTCTTCGAGATCGTCGTTCGCGTTCTGCAGGCGCGGATCCGATGTGGCGATTGCACGGCGGTTGACCCGCTTGCGAATAATCTCGCCGTTGGAGTCGTAAACCTCTTCATACCAGCTGCTACCGGTTTTCATGCCGATGATGCGACGCTGTTTCGCGTACCAGTACGACTTCGACTGCGGTTTCATTTCGAGCACGTAAGCGGGCTCACACACGCCATCGATACCGGTATTGATTTTTTCGCCCTCGGTCTCGAAGGAGAATCCGAAGGTCCCGTCCGGCTGCCCGGCATACAGTGTGTAACCGACGATTTCGTAGTCGATGTCCGGAAATGGCTTGACCTGCGGGAAGTCTTCCCAGCGCACGATCGTGCCGGGAACGATGTCCTGCCGTGCCGCTTGTGGCAGACGCCGAACGCGTCGTGCAGCGGGGGTATAGAGAAACTCGTCGTTGAATTTGTCGCCGTGGTAGATCGTGGTGGAAATTCCGAGGCCACGGAAATCATTCGGCGCGACGAACGTGAACATGTACTGAGCCCGGACCTTTTCGGCGAGGCCCTTCGGCAAACCTTCCTGGTTGAGCCGGTACGACAGCATCCACTCGAACAGCTTCTTGTTGCGCTGGGTACCGTCCGGCGATGTCAGGTCGATCGACCATTCCGTAATGTAGTTTTCGCCAAACTCGTTGAAGTAAAGCGCGGTGTACGAGCGGTCGTGGACTTCTCGCCCATCGTTGTTGATTCTTTCCTCGAGTGATTGCTCCCATGGGAAAGGCAGATTCGGCTGTACCCAGCGGTCGTAAATGTTAGGACCGACATCCTTGTAGTCGCGGGGATGCCAGGGCTGCGGCTTCCACTCGACGGTTTCATCACCCCAGGTGCAGACGAAGGTTCCGGGTTCACTCCCCGGTGTCACCGAATAAGGCTTGCCCATGATCATCTCTTCAGCCAATGCAGATGACGGCAGCAGCAGAATGACTGACAACAAACCTATGGCTGTTGTCGATAAAGCGCCGAGGGGTGATTTCATTGAGATAGCCTCCAGTATTGATCAGCCTAACCGAGGGATTTCGCGGCCGAATCGCGATGCTTCAGGCACAACTCCAACTCCGCATGGAGGAAGGCGCCGGTGGTGTTGAATGAGGGAACCGCGGCCACTGCAGGAAAGCGTGGTTGAATCCGCGTTGCACTCGACAGCCACCGCCCGCTCGAAATCGCCGGCCGTGCTTAACGATGTTCGGTATTCGATGTTGTTGTTAAAGGCCACGGCCGTCCTTAACTAGCAGTTGGTGCACCAGGTCTCGGTTACCAACCTCACGGTGATTCGAGCGAACGGTTGAAATGGTAACGTTTCTAGTAAGCTCAATCAACAGTTCAATAACCTGGCATCTGTTCGCAGCTCGAATAACGAATTTATGCACTATTTACGCGTAAAAACGCCTTTTTCTGGATATCACCTTATTCACCTCGGTGCATATTTCTTAAAAAGAATCGATTCTATAATGCCCGTTTAATTCGCCTTTCATTGCGCGCAGCGAGTTGCCTGCCTGGCCTGGATTCGGCCATGCACGGCACTCCTAGCGTGACGTCTACGATATTGCGGGGCGGAGAGAATGCGCACGCAGACGCGTGTTTCAATCGACAAACATCGAACTGAGCGACTGGCCTTCGTTGATTCGGCTGATGCTCTCACCGATCAGTTCGGCCACGGTCAGCACCCTGATCGTGGCGCAATTGCGGGCGCGCTCAGACAGCGGAATCGTGTCGGTAACGACAAGCTCATCGAGCGCCGAGGCGGCGATATTGTCGATCGCGGATCCCGACAACACTGCATGGGTGCAATAAGCGACGACTTTCCGGGCGCCGCGTTCTTTCAGCGCTGCCGCTGCCTTGCACAGCGTGCCCGCGGTGTCGACCATGTCGTCGACGAGCACGCAACTGCGATCGGCTACGTCGCCGATGATATTCATCACCTGGGCTTCGTTCGCTCGCGGCCTGCGCTTGTCGATGATGGCGAGATCGGCGTTCCCCAGTCGTCGCGCGAGCGCACGCGCGCGCACGACGCCGCCGATATCGGGCGAGACCACGATCAAATTCGGATACTGCTTGCGCCATATATCACCGAGCAGTACCGGCGAAGCGTAGATGTTATCCATCGGCATCTCGAAGAAGCCCTGGATCTGATCGGCGTGCAAGTCCACAGTCAAAACGTGGTCGGTGCCGACGCTTGCGATCATGTTCGCGACAACTTTCGCCGTGATCGGGACGCGCGCTGAGCGCGTGCGACGATCCTGCCGGGCGTAGCCGAGATACGGGATGACCGCCGTGATGTTCGCGGCGGACGCCCTGCGCAGGGCATCTACCAGGACGAGGAGTTCAATCAGGTTGTCGTTTGTGGGACGACAAATGGACTGGACAACAAAAATATCCCGCCCTCTTACGTTTTCCTCGATCTCGACGCTCACTTCTCCGTCGCTGAAGCGGCCAACCGCGACCTTGCCGAGGCGCACCTGCAGATAAGTCGCCACCGCGCATGCGAACCCGGGATGGGCGTTACCGGCAAATAACATCATCGCGCGCACACCCCGCGGGTCCCCGCTTTCAGCATCGGCCACGCGCAAAGCGGCACCGGTGAGAATTCATTCGAGGTGAGTGACGCACGACCGCGCAGGGCGCCTATGGATCGGCTGCCAGTGAGTACCGTGCGGCTGCTAGGCGTTTGCACGGGTTTTGGTTTGCGACGAGCCGGGTCGATTTCGCGATCGCGCAGCGCGCGGCTGCGGTCAGCTTGCGCCGGGAGTGCTCGTTTGACCACGCAGACCGTACCGGCATGTTTGCGCGAGTTCCTGACGTGCTGTTCCCGCGGGCTGTTCGTCGCCGCGCATACTGGCCGCACGCCGTCGTGCAGATTGATAATTTCGGACATGACCGTGATCCCGTTGGTCTGCGAATTCCACCATTCGAGTCGGCGCTACCGACCCACTGACGCGATACGCCCGGATAACAGTGGCATCAGGCGCGCGCGCGCGGACTAGCGACCCGTGCGACCGCAAACGTACACAGAGGCCCGGCGGCGACCGAACCCAATCGCCCGCGCATTGCCGGAGCGCACTGCATGGATATAGAAACGATGATATTACGGTATAAGGAACATCGCGGACGGTCAAGCAAGACGCCAGACGGGCGCGGTTGTCGCGACCGTTCGGGCTTCGTTATCGCGCCGCGCAAGGGATCGCTGGCTGCACATGAGTTCAATCGCACGCCGCAACCGGGCCGTCCCCATTCGCTCAGCG
>JAULKQ010064363.1:0-100515 GCA_032356285.1 Smithsoniella earleae | reverse complement strand
GTAAGCGAGGGCGATAAGCTGACCATTGAGTGTGGTGAGATCGTCAATATTGACAATGTTAAATATTGAGACCGATACGGTGGTTTATGCGCAGCTATACACCCGGTTATTAACACCATGGCCAAAGATATTGTCGACAACCCGAAGCCGCTGGTCGTAAGCATCTGTGACGAGTCGGGCAACATGCTCCGGCCTTGGGCCGACGCAGGGTGCGAGTGCATCGCCGTGGACATCGAGCACAGCATCCGCCGTGACCGAGAGCATGACGGCATCCAGTATGTGTGGGGCGACTGCCGATCGTGGGTACCTCCCCGACGGCCTGCAATCGCGTTCGGGTTCACGCCATGCACCAACCTCGCGGGGTCAGGGTCTAGGGACACCGAAAAGAAGGGCTGGCCCATGCTTCGCGACGGCATGGACCTGTTTTGGGACACCCGCCGAAGTTTCGAGTGGGCGTTCGTGCCGTACCTGCTGGAGAACCCGGTAGGGCGCATCAGCACCATCTACAGCAAGCCCGACTACACGTTTGATCCCTGTGACTTCGGCGGCTACCTGGACCCGCCGGTCGATCCGTACACCAAGAAGACATGCCTTTGGACCGGCGGTGGCTTGGTGATGCCGGAGAAGCGGCCTGTTGAGCCGGTAGAGGGAAGCAAGATGCACAAGATGGCACCAAGTGCAGACCGTCAGAAGTTGAGAAGTCAGACGCCAACAGGATCTGCGACGGCGATCTACGAAGCGAACAAGCACCTACTGGACCGGTAAGGTCGATTATGAACACTAACGAAATAGCAATAACATGAAAAACACAGTGGAAATACCCGAAGAGCTGATCGAGAAGTTTGAGGCGTCGAGCTTTTGCCCAAATGACTGCATTCGGGGACGCCCCGAGACGGGCACAAGCTGGAACACACTAAAGACAGAGTACGAGCCCGCTTCGCACGATCACTACAGCGAGACGTTTATGTACTACGTACTCAATGTGGTCGGCGAGGAGCCAAAAGAAGCAAGTCGGCCTTGGGGGAGTATGGGCTCTAAGGCGGACGGCGATTTCGTCAAATCTGTGGTTGAGTGGTTCCAGTCAATGACACAGGCCCGATAGGTTTTCTTATCTACAACTTAAATGAAAGGCGCACATGCCAAAAGTAGAAGGCGACATTAAGAAGTTAGAGCAGCAGGGATACCGGGCGTACATCATCAGGCAAGAGGTGGAATACGTGGTTGTGGCCCAGAGCGAGGAGGAAGCGAAGTCGTTTGGTAAGGAGGCAATATCCGATGATTTGTTCATTAATGACTCGGACAGATTTGAAGCGCGTCCAATGAGCTACCTGCCCGCGCCGTATGACTCCAACAGTCTTGTGTATGGCAATCACGACTTTGGCTTGCCCGCAAGCGAGGCGTCCAAGTTGCCCGGCGGATACAACGCCAACCCGAATTATGACAAGGGAAATTGAGATGAGCAATGAACATGTAGTTCCACCCCCGAAACAACTGTACGCGAGCCCCAACGGCGATTCACCTGCTGGATGGTCGTACAGTGACACGCCGCTTGACGACGAGTTCGTCGCCTACGCTTGCATCCCCGAAGGTATCGACCCGGATGATGCAGGCAAAGCGATGCGGCTGTTCCCCGACCTGTTGCGAGAGTCGGTCGAGACTGACAGCGAGATACGTGAGCTGTGTCGGCCCTATACAGACGTTGAGGGCGACAGCTATGGCGTTCCTGGCCTCGCCGGGGTGGTCGAGGCCTCCCTCGCCGCTGCCGAGCAGAAGTGCGCGGCGTTGGTGGAGGCAATCAAAGCGGACTTGCGTGAGTGGTGGTCGTTTAACGAGCGGCAGCAGCACACGCACAGCTGGCATACCAAGCACGACTTTTTTAATGAACTAGACAAGGCCATGGCCGGGCGCTGTTCTCTGCTCACGCACGTTCCAGCCGCCATCGCCCAGCAAGACCAGCCCGAAGCCCGATAGGGACAGTTATGAACATCTAATAAAGGAGCCATCATGAATACTTTTGTAGAGATAGAACTTGTCCCGCAAACCTGCGGCGGGTGCGGCGTTGTATTTGGTATGGAAAAAGAGCACAGGAAAAACCTAATTGACAACAATGGCTCCTTTTATTGCCCGAATGGATGTATAAGGCGGTACGTCGGAGAAACCGAGGCCCAAAAACAACAGCGATTGGCCGAGGAAGCGACGCGCAAAGCCGAACGAGAAAGGGAAAGGGCCGACAAACTTCAATCGCAGCGCGATAGCAGCAGGAGGAGTCACAAGCGAATGCGAAACCGCGTGAGAAACGGTGTCTGCCCTTGCTGTAACCGTCAATTTCAGAACCTTTTGCAGCACATGAAAACGCAGCACCCTGATTACGGAACGGGTAGATCGCTCAGGAACATACGCGAGCATTACGGCATGACCCAGGCCGTGTTAGCCGAGGAAATTGGCGTCCAGGTTCAGCACATCAGCCTTTTCGAGAGAAGCAAAGATGTGCCTGTGTGGGCAAAGGATCAGATTGATGCTTGGGTATCCGAAGAAACGACATAGTCAACGAAAAAGCTCCGCCCGAGATTGGAACTCTCAAAGGGCACTCTCATAAAGCACGCACGAAGTCGCGGTTAGGCGTGCTGCCAGCAATGGCCGGGAATCAGCGCAGGAGCAAAACTCCACGCTGAGCGAAAGCAACGCCTGGGGATTGCAACCCCACCCCAACGAACAGGAGTAAGTGATGTACGGATACCCAGAGAAAAACTTAAAACCACACCGACCCGTCACAGTGCGATACATGCACACGCTTGACGGAAGGCCCGCGGCTTTCGATGGCACGATGCTCGTCTTTGATAGGGCGATCAACTTCGACGACATGCCGACGTCGCTTGCCCAGCTCAGGCGGGAGCAATCGGCGTGTCGTGAGTATGACGCGAGGACGGGTGCCAGCTTCGAATACGGGTACGTTCGGATCACTCGATGAACAGGAGTAAGTGATGGCGAAGCACAAGCGGTCTGGATACACGGTTGTAATTTCCCGAGAAGACGGCACGGAGTTTCTTTTCTGCGTGGGTACGGGAAGCGGCCCGGCGTTCTTTCATAGTCGTGAGGAGGCAAGGCAGCACAAGCGAGATTTGACGGAGCACGGGTTCAAGTGCCGCATCGCAAAGATGCGGATGGAATACGAGGTTGAAACGTTCTAGTCAAAGTCCGATTAGAGGGCTTGTTTCCAGCCCGCTTAACCCCGAACAGATTGGGAATCCGATGGCTAAGCAGACAAAAAGACAAATCAAGGATGCAATTAAACAACTGCGATCCGCTATTGACGACCCCGAGACTTCGGAAGTTATAAAGCAGGTCGCTTACGAATCAGAGTGTGTACTACGGTGGGCCATCGAGGACACAGACGGCTGGCCCTCGCCGCTGGAAAGCGCGGCCGAAACGGCGGCGATGATCGCAGCGGATGTTTCCGCAGCTTCCGATTAGAGGGGATATGCGCGCCGCCGCCCGACAGCGGAAAGGAATGAAGATGCTATTGCTAGGCACCGGTATCGGCTTCGTGTTGGGTGTTATCTTCGTCGATTGGGTTGCCGTGCGCCCGGCGATTCGGATCAACGACGAGGCGATTGAGCAAATCCATCGATTAACCGCCAAACTTGAAGAGCTGCTGGATGATCCTCGTCATCGATGACTGCCCACGACGACAAGCCGGGTTCCGCAGGGCGTTCGGTCGGACAATCCAAGCACTGTCCTTTGCCGAAGCTGCGGCCGCCCTGATGACCTACCGCAACGGCAAATTGAGCCGCATCTACCTCGACTGTGACGGGGTGGACGGCGAGCGGATCGCCCGGCGGATGGTCGAGATGGGCCTGCACACCGACGCGAAAATCCTCATCCACAGCAGCAACCTGGTCGGCGCGGCGCGGATGCGGGAGACGCTGGAGGGCACCCACCGTGTGGAGATTGTGGCGTATGATGGGGTCGTGGCAGGTACCGCTTGATTCTCCCCGGATCATCGTGGTATTATCTGTCAACCCCCGCCGGGCGTGATCACCCGAGCGCAGTTGACGCTTTTGCGTCGGCGTGACGCCGTGAACACGACTTGGACACAGCCCATCAACCTGCGTCACACCGGCCCTACATCGGCCGTTGTATTGCGCGATCTAACGTTGTTTGGCGTAGTGGTACCCGCTGGTTATGCCACCGATGGCGCGAGCGTTCCGCGGGCTTTCTACAACATCATCGCCCGATTCACCGACGCGCTGCCGGCGGCGCTGGTACACGACTGCCGCTACGACCCGCCGGCCGACGAGCACGGCGTCAAACGCCGGCCGCTGAGCCGATCCCAAGCCGACAAAGAGTTCTACCGCAACCTGCGCGCGTCAGGCGTCTCCCGCCGCCGGGCGTGGGTGGCGTATACCGCCGTGCGCGCTGCGGGATGGCGTCCATGGAACCGCGGTACCAAGAACGGGACACGAAACCCATGAAGCGAGACACCTTCATCGCCACATTGCTTATCGCCGCGGCCGTTGGCATCACGCTGATGTCCTGCGCCGGCTGCGAAGCCCGCAAGTTCACCGCGACCCGACCTGACGGCACCACGGTTATTTACGAGCGAGCGACGCTGCTCGGCGATTCATCCAGTGAGGGAGTCAGCGTTAGCAAGCAGGGCGAGGACCTGACCGTTGATGTCGGCGCGACAAACTCGCAGGCGAAGATCGAGGCGGCGCTGCAGTTGCTTGAGGCGCTGCGTTAACTCACGGACGGACGCATGGGCAGGGATGCCCGCTGGGAAAGCGATGAATCATCTTGAGTCAATTCCTGCCCTACGTCACAGAGTTCGTCATCGCTCTGTCGGGATTTCTGGTGGCCTTGTTGGCGTTGGCCAAGTGGTTGGGCTCGATGCTCAAGAAGCACCGCGACGAGAGCAGGCAGATACTCGACACCGCGACACGCAAGATCGACGCCAAGGCGAACGCCCTCAACGGTGCCCTGATCGACTTCTGCGCAGGCCTGCCCTATCCAGCGTGGTTCAAGCTGGTGGACACAGACCCAGACACCGGCACAACGCAGTTCGTGATGCAGTTCATCAATCCGGCCTACGAGCGGTTCTTCGGCAAGACCGCCGACGAGTACATCGGCCGCACGGACTACCAGGTCTGGCCGAAGCACATCGCCGACGCGTTTTACAAGAACGATGCGGCCACGATGGCGAGCGGGACACACCTGATGATCCGCGAGGCCATCCCCGAGGACATGACCAACCCCGCCGGCCCGACCGTGCTGATGGACTTCGAGAAGTGGCCCATTGAGCGGGCGGGTAAGCGCGGGATTGCTGGCTTCATGCGGCCGGTGATCAATCACGACGAACTGAAGGCCAACGGGAACGAGGACACGCCATGATGGGCAATGATTGGAAACAGGTTTGGGACGACGCGCCGGCGGATGAGTGCGGCGGGCCGTTTGTAAGCAGGGTCGTGGTGTTGTGCGTGGTGGCGCTGCTGTTCGTGGGGCTGGTGACGTACTCTGCTGTGGCGGACATGCTGCAGGAGGGCCAACCCGTGGTCGGCGATGTCGTGGTGGTGTACGGAGAAGCCGCCGTGAGCGGCGCGGATGAGGTGTTCCCTGGCGTGTGGGTCCCGGCACTCGACGAAATGCTCGTAATCGAGCCCGCTGGCGATGATCCTATCACCGTTAAGACGCTGTACTGCAATGAAGGCCCCGACGCACCCCCGCCCACGGTCGTGCGGCACGTTGTAGAGCTGCGACCCGTGCACGTCGAGGTCGAGCGCCGAGGGCGTTGGGTCGTGCGAGATGATCAAGGCGAGATAAGTCGCCACGACCGTCTGGACCAGGCCATCGAGAGCGCAACGAGCGCCGAGATGGTCGGGCGAGACTGCTGGATCGTTCCGCCCGAGCGGTTCGAGGTGTCGCTTGAGTATGGGCCTGTCTGGTTGGAGGTGGCCGATTGACGCACGCTCGCGGGTCATCAAGGCAATTGGCGAGCTCGGCGACGGGTGGCACGATACGCGCGCGATCTATGGGGCCGCGGGTTTTTCGCCGGCCCAGCAGCGCATGGCCCGTGTTGCGCTTCAGCGGCTTTGCGCCGACCGGGAGCTTCAGTCACGCCGTGCACCAGCAAACGGGACATCAGGGCCGCGAAAGCAATACCGCATCGCTAGCCATGCCCGACACTGCGCTGAAAGTGTTGGACTCGAAGACTACGCCGAGGCCATGCTCCAATTCAGGCAATGGTGCGAACAGCACGGCCGATGCTTTCAGCTTGAGGTGTTGCGGGCAATTGAGCGTCACCAACAGCAATGCAACCGGCGGCAATAAACGATGAGCACCACCACCCTCACCACGACCGGCGACAGCACCGACCGCACCGCGGCGGTCCTGGCCGAGTTCACCGCCGGCAACGACGTCAAGCTCGGGCCCGGGCAGTTCGACTTCGCCAACGGGCTCGTGCCCACCGGCGACCACAACGGCCGCAAACTCCTGATGGACGCCGGCACGTCCGTCACGCGGGCCAGCGTCAGCGAGGCCCAGGAGCGCGACGGCGACGAGGCCGCGATCGACCTGTCTAATACCAGCGGGTTCGTCCTGGCCTGGGACGGAGACGTATCCGCGATCAGCGAGGCCGTCGGCCCGCAGATCGACGCCAACGGCGCGTACAACACGGTGCTGATGGGCGACTACACGACTGTGGCGGGCCCGCGTGGTCGAAACGCCAGCTTCAAGTGCTTCAACTGCCGGGGGCTCAACCCGACCCTTACCGACTTCTTCGCCGACAGCGACAAGGGCAACCAAAACAACGACTCGATCACCACGGACACGACCAGCCGCTACCCGACCGCGGTCCAGTTCGATCGCGCGAGCACGACGCGCGGCGGCACCGCCACCGTCAAGCGCGGCAAGTTCGGACGGTTTGCTGGCGCGGGCACGGCCGGCGGGGGCCCGGGCATCAAGATCGCCGGCTACGCTGCGGTCCTCGAGGACTTCGAGCACCTCTACACACTCGACCGCTGGAACGGCTACACGCTGATCCTCGCCGAGCAGGTCGGGCGTGTCGTGGGCAAGCGGCTGTCCCTGCCCGGCGGCATCGCGCACTTCCCCGACAGCACCTACGCCGCCGGAAGCTACGCCAACATGCTCGTCGACGAAGTCGTGCTCGAAGACATCCTGATCGGCCCAGGCGAGACCGGCCACGGCCAGGTCGGGCTGTACTTCTGGAACGGCTTCCGCTGCAAGCGGGCCTCACTATCGAACGTGGCGTTCTCCGGCATCCGCCGCGCCGCGATCGACTTCAACGTCAAAGAGACAGGCACCTTCGCCGACGAGATCCCGGCCGACGAGCTCGAGTTGCTGGACATGCAGGACGCCCGTTTCGAGACCTGGAAGACTCTCAGCGACGTCAATGCCGACGGCGAGCCGATGGTCATCGCCTTGCACGCCGAGGCGGCGGCGCTCACCGGCCGGATCACGCACACGAACACTATTCGCCGCGGGCCCAACACCAACGGCGTCCGCTGGTCCAGCAACGCCGGGCTCAACACCCTGATGGACGGCGCGGCATCGGTCGTGCGCAACACACCGGCCAGCCGCCGGGCCGCCCGGATCGCGTCCCTGTCGCCGGTGGAGCAGTGGGACTTTGCCGGCCACCCCCGCGGCGATGGCGCGACGATCGCTGGCACCAGCACCAACCTGACTGTGAGCGTGAGCTGATGGCCCTGACCTACAACGGCACCAACCTGATCGCGCGCGACGACATGCACGTCTCGGTCACGCCGGGCTGGGGGCCCGGTTCCTCGCTGTCCGTGACCAACCTGGGCGCGGGCACCGGACCGTCAAAAGACTTCAACGGCTTCGAGATCACGTCCGGTGGCGCGACCAGCTTCCTGTACTACCGGGGGATCAGCATCGCGGCCGGCGTCCAGTACGCCGACATCTGGTGCCGTGGTGGGCCGGCGTCGGACGACTACACGACGGTCGAAGTCGGCACCTACTCCACGGTTGACGGGTTTACCACCGACGCAATCGAGTTCATCGAGGGGCCCGGCGTGCTCGATCGCATCGCCGCGGGGCGTGCTGAGATCTCCGGGCTCAGCCCCAACCAGTGGACGCGCATCCGCATCACCAGCGAGAGCATGGCGGTCGCCAGTGACGCACGCCTGTACATCTACCCCCACAACAACGTCGGCCAGACGACGGGCAAGTCGATCGTGGTTGGGCCTTGTGGCTGGACCGACGATGTCTCGGAGGGTTTTATCTGGGACACGCCCACGCCATCGTTACCGCGCGTCATCCGTGGACGGGGGCAGGGCATCTCGGTGTCGGCCTACGCGGCGACCGCCGCCTCGCCGGACAGCTCGATCGGTCTCCAGCGAGGTCAGACTTGGTATATAGCGGCGAAACGAACCGCAGACGCAGATATGACACTTATTGAAAAGCGAGAGGACGCAAACAACTATCTCCGTTTGTGGGTTGGCAGCGACGGCACGATTAACGCGGATTGCCTGCTCGATGGCGTGAATATTGGTAGCGCCACGGCGGCAGGCGTATCAGCCAAAGATGCCGAGCAGTCCATCTCCCTTGTGATACCTGAGTCCGGCGCTTTGCAAGTCTACGTTGACGACCAAGTTATCGCTACGGGCGGGGGAGGCACTGTTGCGTCCTCTGGCAATGGGCTTTCATTGCTGGCCCGGCCCGACAACTCCGACCCTTGGCAGGGCGATATCATCGGCGGCGTCATCGTGCTTGGCGAGGCCGCCAGCTATTACGACATCAAGACCGAGTACCGCAACGCATCGTCGTCTGGCCTGCTTGACCCTAGGCACGTTAGGCAATCGATGGTTGATGACTCTGGCGACCTCAAGCCGTCGCTCACCACAAACGACTACACCGGCGGGGCCGGGGCCGCGGGCACGCTACGCCCGTCCCTGCTCACCGACACCGGCGACTTGCGGCCCGGGATGCTCGATGACGACGGAACGCCAAAGGACTCAATTGAGAGTCAGTAGGTACTTTCCGTCAGGTTTTTTTTGTCTCCCCAAAGGGAACAGTCGCATTATGTAAGTGCGTGCACTTAAAACCTCGTAAATGCCTTTAAGCAAAGAAGATAATGCCGATCGGATGCGCGAGGTTCGGCTAAAGGGCCGGACGGTGCTTATCGACCCGTCAACCCGCGACGATGATCGCTGGGAAAGGTGCCGGTATTCATTGAAGGATTTTTGTGAGGCGCATTTTGTTTCCACGTTTCACTTGAAGTGGTCGCCAGACCACCTAGAGGCCATCCGCCAGATTGAAACATCGGTGTTGAAGGGTGGGCTTTACGCGCTGGCCATGCCTCGCGGCTCCGGCAAGACCGCGTTGCTGATTGTCGCCTCGATGTGGTCTCTGCTGTATGGCCACCGGGACTGGGTTTGCTTGATCGCCGCAACAGAGCCCGCAGCGAAGAAGATGCTTAAGAGCGTAAAGCGTTTTTTGACATACACCCCGAGTTTGATAGACGACTTCCCCGAGATTTGCCAGCCGATCGCCGCGTTGCAAAACGACGCGAGGCGTGCGGGCGGCCAGCTCTACAAGATGCCGGGCATGGAGGAAGCGAGGCGGACTGAGATCGAGTGGAACGCTGAGGACCTGGTCATGCCATCGGTATGGGGATCGCCGGGCGCGGGCGCTCGCATCTCTGTGTGTGGGCTAACTGGCAACATCCGCGGGCAGCAGGCGAGTACCGCGGATGGCCGGATAATCCGGCCTGACCTCGCCCTGGCCGATGATCCCCAAACAAAGAAGTCGGCGGGGTCGTTGACTCAAAACCAAGAGCGATACGAGATACTCAATGGGGATGTGCTTGGTCTGGCCGGCCCAGACGTAGATATTTGCGGCCTTTGCGCTTGTACCGTTATCGAGCACGACGACATGGCGCACCGCTTGCTTGACCGCAAGCGTTCGCCAGAGTGGAGGGGTAAGACGACGAAGATGGTTTATCGCTTCCCGGATGAGGTTGAAAAAAAGGACTCGCTATGGGATCAATGGGCAAACATGCGGGCGGAAGATCTTGAAGCGGGCGGGGAAGGCAAGTCCGCGTCCGAGTTCTACAAGAAGAATCGCAAGAAGATGGATGATGGCGCGATTGTGTCGTGGCCCGAGCGATTCCCTGACAAGTACACCTCGGCGATCGAATACGCAATGTCGCTTCGATACTTTAGGCCCGACGTATTTTGGTCTGAGTATCAAAACAGTCCCATCGTCCAAACCGATGACGAGATCGACTTTAGGTCTGACGTTTTCCGGGAAAAATCTGCCGAGACAAAGCGTGGAGAGGTCCCGCGCGACGTGGCCGCGATTACAGCATTTATCGACGTGCAAGACAAGCTCCTGTACTACACGGTGATCGCGTGGCGGCAGACTTTCGGCGGCGTGATTACAGATTACGGCGCATGGCCGGATCAGCGGGTCAAGTATTTCAGCTATCGCCAGTGTCGAAAAACACTGAGACGCATGTATGGCGGAGCCAAGAAGGACGCCCATATTTACCAGGGCCTGAATGACTTGGTAGACCACCTAATGGGCCAGCCCTGGGCCGACGCGGAAGGCCGGAGGCACAAGATTGATCGCGTCCTGATTGACTCTGGAGACGGCGAGCACCAGGGGGCGGTATTCCGGGTTTGCCGTGAGCATCCTCAGCGGGCGGTGCTGATGCCGTCGCGCGGCATGGGTATCGGGGCTAAACGCGCCCCGATGTCTGACTGGCAAAAGAAGAAGGGCGAACGAGCTGCAGGGCACCACTGGCGTGATCGGCCGAATTACGACGCGGGCGTCCGTTATTTGCTTATCGACGTGAATTACTGGAAAGCCGACGCCCGGCGTCGCATGGCAATGGGTCAGGGTGCCGGTGATGGCATCGAGCTGTACGCGGCGAAGTCCCCGTCTCACCACCGTATGATTGCCGAGCACGCAGGGGCCGAGATTGCCAAAGCGGTTGAGTCTGACGGGCGTCGCGTTATCGAGTTTTCCTTGCCGCCCGCCAAACCGGACAACCACCTATTTGACTGCATAACTGGCTGTGCAGCCGCGGCCTCCCATGTCGGCCTTGAGACTGGCCAGGAAACCCGGATCAAGAGAAAAGCTAAAAAGCGCAGGACAAGTATCTCAGAACTATCACTCTAGATGAGGCAAGCAATGAGCTTGACAAACAAAAAAAAGCGTGGGCGTCCCAAGGGCTCTAAAACCAAAAAGAAGCCGGTTGTTCGGCAGGTCGTGGCCCGATGCCCGCACTGCGGTGGGTCAGAACTTCGCGTAATCAAAGGCGCACCAACGCGAGTTTTAAGCCACTGCGGGGTTGATACCGCGGGGGAGAAATACACCTCTACAAAGTGGGCGGACAAACAGTGCGTCGCGTGTGGGGGGGTTGCAACGGTCATGTGGCGCGAGTTTGACCCCGGAAACTGGTAATAGTCCAACTATTAAATAGCTTGGATATATATAGAACCCATGCCGGGGTTGTGGGGCGCGGTGTCTATGTTTTAATAGGTCGTGATGCCCGACAACTCTCAAGCTATTGCTGCAATCGATGCGATTCTCCGCTCGGGGACGAAGCGGCAGACGATCACCGTGGACGGCCAATCTACGTCGGTGGAGTATGACTTTGACGAGTTGCGTCGTCAGCGCGCCGACCTGGCGAAAAACGATACGGGCTCCACCGCGGTCACTCGCAGGCCACCGATTGTGACCGCCAAGATGCCGGGGCTTTGATGTTCTTCACGAAAGCCATACCGAGGATGTTCGGATATGACGCGATTAAGTCGTCGTCAAAGCGGACGCCTCCGCGCACATCGCTAGGGTCTGAAGACATTGAGCTCCGTTCAAGCGACCGGCTGAAGATGGTGTCTACCACGCGAGATGTCCGCCGCAATTTTGCGGTTGCCGCGTGGGCAATCCGCAAGCACCTTGATTACGTGTCTCGCTTTAGCTTTCAGGCGAAGACCGGCGATACCTCCCTTGATAACAAGATTGAGACGCTTGTCCGCCAGTGGTCTAACCGCAATGCGTGCGATGCCGCCGGTAGGCATTCATTCCGACGCATGATCCGAATCGCCGAGGCCAGCCGCGTCGTCGATGGTGACGTGTTTTTCATGCTGCTAAACAATGGGACAATCCACCTCATTGAAGGCGATCGCGTTCGGTCAGACAACGTCGGCGACCTCCCTAAGAACCTCGACACAACCCAGTTCACGCAGGGGGTCAAGGCCGGTTCCTTCGGGCGCGCCACCGGATACCTGGTCACGAATCGAGAGGGTTCGCGGTTTAACTTTGCACGCATCCTGTCGCCACGACAGGTTGTTCCGCTCGCGTACTACGACCGATACGACCAGGTTCGGGGCATCTCTCCGATTGCCTCAGCATTGACGTCTTTCCAAGACGTTTACGAGGGTATGGACTATGCCCTCATGAAGCTCAAAATCAGCCAACTTTTTGCGGTCGCCTTCTACCGCGACGCGGTTGATGGGCTTGCAGAAGAACACGATGGAGAAACTGACGGGTCGGGCGACCCAACCAAAAGCGGATATTCGGCCTCATTCAAGGGCAACGGCCCGAAGATCCTTGACCTCGCAGACGGTGACAGGGTTGAGGTTGTCGAGTCGGACACGCCGGCAGCGGACACGCAGTCATATCTCAAGTTGATGATTGATGTCGCGCTTAAGTCGCTGGACATCCCCTCGGCACTGTTTGACGAGTCACGTACAAACTTTGCTGGGCTCAACGCGGCCATCCGTCAATACAAGCGATCGTGCGAGGACAAGCAGCAGGACATCGCCGAGGTGCTTGATGAGATTACGCGATGGCGACTGACTTTGTGGGCGTCCGGCAACGCTGATGTATCGCCGCGGCTGACCTTGCCAGATGGCGTGAGCGTATCGGACCTGCGGTGGGAGTGGGTGCCTGATGGTGTGCCCTGGTGGGACCGCGCGAAAGAGGTTGTTGGCGACATCCGCGCGATTGGTGCGGGACTCGACAACCCGCAAAACGTTTGCCGCATGACCGGCACGGACTTCCGCGAAAACATTGATCGCATTGCCGAGGCGCAGGAGTACGCGGCGGAGAAGGGTGTCTCGCTTTCGTTTGTCGCTGACGGTCCGATCGCCCAGGAGAGCCAAGCCGATGAAAGCTGACTTATCTACTAAACCTCGGTTATTCCGATCGTCGGTCAGTCGGTCTACACAGTCGCGTGTAGACATCAGTGGCGGCCGCTTTGGTTCGGGCCTGCTTTCCAGTGTATCTGTCATCGCCCGCGGTGAGGCCCTTGGTCACGATGTGTGGATTGATAATGCGATGCTCTACAGCGTTGCTGATGCAATTAACCTAGCAGACAAGGGCACGAAAGCCAGGTTTACGCACCCGTCCCTGAGCGGTGATGGCGCGGGCAAGTACCTTGGCCGCCTCACTGATGCGCGTGTTGATGGCGATCGCGTCCTGGCAGACCTGCACCTCGCCTCCGCGTCTCGCAAAACGCCGGACGGTGACTTGGGCGGATATGTCATGCAGCTCGCGTCCGAGGACGCTTCGGCGTTCGGCATGTCGATCGCGTTTGATTATGACATTGACGCAGAGCAGTCGTTTATCCAGCATCACGACGACGGCGGCGGCTTCGCCAGCCCGGACCCCGACAACAGCCGAAACCTGCCACATGCGCGCATGGCTTTGCTACGTGCCGCAGACGTTGTAGACGAGCCGGCGGCGAATCCAGATGGTCTTTTCCACCGCGGGCAAGATGTCGCGCAAGAAGCCGACGCGATGCTGTCTTACGCGCTGGGCCTGACCGACCAATCGCCCGGAATTAACGGGCTTCTCAATCTCGACGCCGACCGAGCCCGTGGGTTTGTGTCGCGCTTCCTCACAAACCACAACTTGGAGCTTAGTTCGATGGACGAAACAACCAATACCGTTGATACAAACAACATCGCCGCCGAAGACGTCGAGGCCGAAGCGGAAACGCAGGCCGAACCTACGAACGAGGTTGCGAATACCGAGCCAGCCGCAAGCGTGGAGGACACGCCAGGCGACGCTCAGCTATCGGCCGGGCAAACGGCCGAACCCGAATGCCGCGCCGTTGAAGGACAGCGCTTCATTGACGCCTTTGGCAACGAGGGCGCGGTTTGGTTCGCGCAGGGGAAGAGCTTCGACGAAGCCAACGACTTGTACACCCAACACCTCAAGGCCCAAAACGAAGATCTGCGGAAACAGCTTGCCGCGGCCAACGATGCGGAGGAAGGTGTCGCTTTCGGTAATGGCGACGTCAAAAAGGGCCGGTCGCTGTTCGCGGCCACTTCGCCCGACACCCAATAACCATTAGTTCGGCTCACGCCGAAGTTAGGAATCAACCATGGCCGCTGTTTACACTTCCACCGCCGATCTCTTGCAGTTTGGCGACGGCACGATCGATGACATCGATGTCAATACGATCCTCGAATCCGCCCCTGTGGTTCGCGCGCTTTTTGCAAAAGAAGCGTCACACGACGTGGTGCACAAGTACCTCCGAAAGACAACCGCGCCGTCGGTTGGTTTCCGATCGCCAAACGCCGGCCGGGAAAACCAGAAGGCGACGTACACCGAGGTTACCGCGGACCTCAAGCTGCTGGACGCGACCTTCAGCATCGACCAGGGCATCGTGAACGAAACCCGTGACGGCGAGGCGCTGTTCCGCCGCGAAGCCGAAGACCACTTGCGGGCGGCGTTTTTCAAGCTGGAGGTCCAGCTCATCAACGGCGCAGACGCCGCCGGCTTTGATGGCCTGCTGGACCTCGCCGCGTACAACGCCCTGAGCGACACCCAAGTCGTGGACGCTACGGGCACGTCTGCGGGCGCAGCGACGTCGGTGTGGATGATCCGTTCGGGCGACGCCAATATGGCGCTCGCTTATGGCAACGGTGCCCAGATCAGCGTCGGCACCCGATTCAAGTCGATGGTTACCACCGCGCTTGGCGCGGAGTTTGCCGCTGAAACCCTGCCGCTGATGGCATGGGCCACGCTGCAGGTTGGCCAAGACCGCGACGCGGTTCGCATCTGCAACATCACCGCCGAATCGGGCAAGGGCTTGACTGATGACTTGCTTTCGCAGGCATACGAAAAGTTCCCGATCGACGCGCCCCCGACGCACATCCTGATGAACCGTGCTTCGCGCGGGCAGCTTCAGCGTTCGCGGTCGGCATCCAACCCGATTGGCACGCCGGCGCAGTTGCCGGACAACTACGAAGGCATCCCGATTATCGCTACGGACGCCATCACTAGCTTGGAGACCATCGTTTCGTAATGACGCCTCCCCCTCGCCTCTTGCGGCCGAACAGCCGCGAGGGGTTTTATGTCCACGACATTTGAAAGCATGATCAGCGACGGCCTTGCTCTACGCCGTGCGGTTGCAGGGACAACGCTGTCGTATGACGACGGATCAAACCCCGCCGAGTCGGTGACGGGCGTCCGCGGCAGGCCCGATGTCCGGCTTGCAGAGGCGCTCGCGGCCCGCATCAGCGCCGAGTACGTGGACTGGCTAATACCCGCCGCCGACCTTGCCGCCCTTGATATGCCACCGAAGCAAGGTCACACAATCACGGTTGGGGGTGACGTTTACACCGTGACAACGCTTGAGGGACTTCCCGAATGGTCGTGGGTCGATCCGGGCGAAACCGAATACCGCATCCACACGATTTTAACCACCGATGGCTAGCCGAACCGCACAAATTGCCGAGGCGCTGAAAACAGACGCGGAATCCCATGGGTGGCCCGTCACGGTGTCTGCGCACCGCGAGTACCTCAAGCCGATTCGACGCGCCGACCTGGGCGCGGTGAAGCGGGTGTCTGTGTTTCCCTACAGCTTGGCGGTGTCAAACGCCTCGCGCGGGGCTGTCGGCCAGGAGCGGGGCGTCGCCCTGGTCTTGCGGGCCGCGGCCGAACCCAGCGACACGTCTGAGATTGACGCCCTGATTGAGACGGTCGAGGCGATGGCCGACCGATACCTTAAGACCGAGATTGGGGGATCGGCTCCAGCGTCGGTAGCGATGATTTTGGGCGACGAGATTTACGACGTTGACCGCCTTGGGCAGGAGCTTCTGTTCCAGGGCGGGATTGTCATCACTTACAACACAAGGACTTGACCATGGCCATTCTCGACGGCTCGCTTTTTAAGCTGTACTACAACGCCACCCCGATCACCGACGCGGGCGATGCTGCGATTGCCGCCGCATCGTGGACAGAGGCGACCGAGGTCGCAAGTGTTACGCGAGGGTCCGAAAGGTCCCAGTCTGATTTTCAGGCCCGTTCAGGCGTGAAAACCACGACCGGCCCGGCAAAGCGGACACTGTCTTTTACCGTGGCCTATGACACGACCGACGCATTTTATGCGGCGCTCGAAACCGCGCACGACACGAACGCCGCGATTGCTTTGGCCGCGTGCGATGGCGCGATTGCGACCACCGGGACAAAAGGGAGCGTAGGCAACTTCCTGGTTGTCAATTTTTCGCTTGAAGAGCCGGATTCTGGGCCTGCTACCGTACAAGTCGAGGTCGCGCTGACCAGCTACGCGAACTGGGGATACACCGCGCCTTAATGATTAATCCATTGACGATCGGCGTAGTCCGCGACATCCGAAACAAAACGGGCGTGGACATCCTCAAGATCGGCGACGAGTCGGTTCTGGGCGTCGTGCTGTCGGACGGGGTCTGGGTTGGAACCGTTGCCGCCATGTGCGGCGGTTCCGACGAATTGCAGGGCGACGACCTTGCCCATGCGCACGCAGCATTGCTGTCGGCAATCGAGGATTTTTTTCCGAAGCGGAGCGTGTTTGATGATTTTGAAGAGTCGAACACAAAAACACACGAGGTGGACCCGTGGCGTGTCGTGTTTCGTGCGGCCGGCTGCGCAGGCGTTGAGCCATGGCCGTACTCGCTCCGCGAGCTTCTTTGGATGGCACAAGGCGCTTTTGAGCCGCACGCCATCACGATTGCCAACTTCCTCGCCGCCCACGCAAAGAAAGGCGACAAGACGCCGGACCCCGACACGCTGAACCCTTACCACCCGAAACGGCCAAGGCCCAGGAAAACCCGTGCCCAGTCTCGTCCGGATTGACACCTCGACGTTCTTCGACCGCGACGTCGTCCTCGACGCGATGGATAAGAGCGAACGCCGTCTATTGAGCAAGGCCGGTGCTTTTGTTCGCAAGCGGGCGAGGTCTTCGATACGCAAACGGAAGCGATCTAGCAATGTTGGGAAGCCGCCGAGTTCCCATACCGGCGACTACAAAAAGTCGATCCTGTTCGGATACGACAAGTCTTCCCGCAGCGTGGTCATCGGGCCGTCCGTAGCGTTTGGTGGATCGGAAGTGCCGGAGCTACTGGAGTTCGGCGGCACGGTCAGGCGTCGTGGCGAGACGCTCCGTTATCGACCTCGCCCGCACATGCTACCGGCGCTTGAGGCCGAGGCCGGGAATTTCCCCGAACTATTTAGGGACTCCGTCAGATCATGACACGATTCACTGATGAGCAAGGCGACGACTGGACCATCAAGGTTAACGCGGTGTCTTTGTCGCGCGTACAGGATCGCCTGGGCGTCAATTTCAGCGCCGACGCTGAAGACGACGGCGGGCCATTCATGCGCATAGCTTGCGAGTCGATGTTTTGCTTTGAAGTGCTGTACGTACTCTGCCAAAAGCAATGTGAGGACCGCGGGTTGTCGGACGAAGATTTCAGCGAGCGGCTGGTCGGGGACACCCTGGGCAAGGCCCAGGCGTGCCTGCTGGACGCGATCGCGGACTTCCACCCCACCGAAGCGAGGCGGTCTGCCGCAAAGCGTGTCGCCCGTGCTGTCCGCGCGGCTGAGTCGGCCATGCTCAAACGAGCGGGGGAGCAACTGGACGCCCTGAATGTAGACGAACTGATCAGGGAGGCGTTGCCCGATGCCAGGTAGCCGAGACATCCGAGCCGGCGGAGCGTTCGTTGAGTTCACCCTGCGCCGGAAAAACCTTGAGCGTAGTTTGCGGCAGATCGGCCGCCAAGTTTCTCAATTCGGCGCGCGTCTTAACCGCATCGGTGCGACACTTAGCGCGGTGGGCGGTTCTATCGCCGCGCCCTTCGCCGCGGCGCTCGGCATCTTCGCCAAGGTCGGCGACAGCTTGGACAAAATGAGCAAGCGGACCGGGGTTAGTGTCGAGTCGCTTTCTGCCTTGGGTTTTGCCGCCGAACAAAACGGGTCGAGTTTGGCCACGCTTGAGAAGGGCATCCGAACGATGCAGCGATCGATTGTGGACCTGGGCCGCGGCCTGTCCACGCAGCGGTTTGTTTTTGACGAATTGGGTTTGGCATTCCGTCAACTCGATGGCCTGAGCCCAGAGGAGCAATTCAAGCTCATCGCCGACCGCATCGCCTCAGTCGAAGACCCAACCCGCAAAGCGGCGCTGGCGTTGCAGTTGTTCGGCCGGTCGGGTCAGGAGCTTGTGCCGCTTTTGTCGGGCGGCGCTGCGGGGATCGAGGCGTTCCGTCTTGAGGCCGAGCGTTTGGGCATTGTTATCGATAGCGAGACCGCGTCCGGTGCCGCGGCTTTCACCGACGCGCTAAACCGGATGCGCAAGCAGGTCATCGCGGGCGCTTTGGCGATCGGCGCGACTCTAGCCCCGACACTCACCGAGATTAGTAGCGTGCTGACGGGTGCCGCCCGGTCGGTCATCGACTTTATCAAGCAAAACGCGGCGCTGGTCCAGACGGTAGCCGCGGTCGGTATCGGTCTGTTAACCCTAGGTGCCGCGTTTGTCGCCTTGGGCGTGTCGGTGGGGCTCGCGGGATTCGCGTTCACGGCGCTCGCGGGCCTCGTGGCCGCGGTCCTGTCTCCGCTGGGGCTTGCGGTCGCCGCGATTGTCGCAGCGGGCGTGGCGATGGGTACGTTTGCAAACATCGGCAGCCAGGCCGTGACGTTTTTGAGAGACCGATTCGGCGAGTTACTCAACGAGGCCAAGCGGACGTTTGGCGGCATCGCCGATGCTCTGGCCGGAGGCAACATCGAATTGGCCGCACGTATCCTGTGGGCCTCGCTGCAGCTTGTGTTTTTCCAGGGTGTACAGGGCCTCATTGAGCAAGGCATCAAGCTCAAGGCAGGGGTGCTCAAGTCCATTACCGAGACCACGCTAGGAGCAATCCAGCTCGGCAGCGAGTTGTTTGCCGGGCTGCAGCGCGTGTGGGTCAAGCTGACAAGCGGTTTCAAAGCCGCGTGGGCAAATATCTATGGAGACGCGGCCGAAGCGTTCAATCTCATCCGCAATCTCGCCACAAAGGTGGGCAACGAGATTCGCGGCGTGCTGGACTCTGATTTCGATGTAGCCGCCGCCAACCAGCAGGCCGACGACAAGTTCACTGAGCGCCAGCAAAGTTCGCAGCGTGAGCGCAGGGAAACGCTGAGTAGTATTGAGCAATCCAAGCGCGACAGGTTGGATGCGATCGAAGAAGAGCGGAAGGCACGCCAAGCCGCGATTGCCGAGGCCCTCGAAGATGAGCTTGCGGCGATTCGGGCCGGCCAAGACGCCGAAGCCCAGCGGCTGCGTGATCGCATCGCGGAACTACGACGGCAACGCGAAGAGCTGCTCAAGCAGGCGGAGGCAATTGATCGCGTAACGCCCGGCCGCGCAAGCGAAGCCCCTGCTTTTGACCCGGACATCGCCGCGGGTATTGGCGATCAGCTCCGCCGCGCGGCCGGTGCACTAGGCGTGACGTCCAGTTTTGACATCCGCAGCGTGGGTGGCCTGCAAACCAAAACCCTTGAGGACTTGGGGAGACAGCAGGTCCGCGAGTTGAAAAAAGTCAATCAGCAACTGGCTCAACCCCAAACGGGCAATATCAGGATCGCGTGACATGGCTATTGAGCAACTGCGACAAGACAACTTGAGCGATGAGGGGGGCGAGATTGTTTACTTGATCACCGACGCTGCATCGACAGCGGCGGCCAAAGCAACGTTGCTTTCAACTGCTCCAACCACGTTTGATGGCTTGCCGATCCGCACCAAGGCGTGCACCGTGGTTGAGGAAGAGGAGACCGAGCAGGCGTACATCGGGCGAGCGGTATATGGCACCAACGGCAGCGGATCGGTCGCAGCAGACCTACAGGTCGGAGATTCTCGCATCCTTTTTAGCTCGCTTGGCGGCTCCACACGCATCAGCAATAGCTTGGCAACCGTCAACAGCTATGGCGACGCGGAGGACCACGACGGCGCTATCGGCGTTGACGCTGATGGGAATGTAGAGGGCACCGATATTTTTACGGGCGGGCTTGACATTACGGTTGTAAGCATCGTCGCATCAAATACACTCACTACGGCCTACCTTTCGCAATTGCTGTCATTAACCACGCCCAACCCCCACAAAAACAACGCGACATTTTCGCACACCGACACCGAGGGGCGGGGGTTTAGCGTTTCCGCTGGCGAGATGTTGTACTTGGGCTTCAGCAGCTCGCCGCGAGGCAATGGCGAAGATGAGGTACGGCACGAGTTCAAGGGCAGTAAGAACCTGACCGGCCTTTCCGTTGGCGGCATCACCGGTATTGCCAAAAACGGGTGGGACCATCTCTGGGTCAAATACAAGCAAGACGTAGACGCCGTGGCCGACAAGATCGTGTCTGTTCCCGCGTCGGTGTACGTCGAAAAGGTGTATCAGGATGGTGATTTTTCGGTGATCAGTCTATGAGCCATCGCGTCAAACCCGGCGACACGGTATTACCCGCCAAGGCGATGAACGATTCATTTCGCGCCGCGGAGATTGTGCTGTCTCAGGGCAAGCAGCCAAGGCGCGCGGGTAGCGGTGCCCTTGTCCGCAACAGTTCTGGTTCGGCGGTAGATCGCTTCGGAGTTCTTGGTGTGTCAGGCCCGCTGGTTGCGCCAGCAGACAACCTTAACGCTTACCAAGGTCGACTTGCGGTTGATGGCGTGACGCCGCTCGAAGCCAACCACTGGGGCGCGTTTGTTGTTTGTCTTGAGCCCATTCCGGCTGGCGGGATCGGTCGAGCCGTGGCGTCTGGCCTGGTCCAGGTCCAGATCGACATGAAGCACGCCGATCACTTGTACGCAGACATCCTAAACAGCGACGCGACAAAATTGCAGTCGTCGGTATATGGGTCATCGAGGATCGTCGCCGTCGAGTCAGGTACGGGTGCAAAATGGGCGATTGTATCGCTTCAATCCGCGCAAACCGGATCGTTCGGCGTCAAACTCACGCAAACCGGCGGCTCTGCCGGCGGCGACTCAACGCAGTGCAGCTACACCTACACGGTAAACGACATGCACGGCAACCAGCTTGCGACCGGTGTAAACCCGACCGCGTCGCCTCACCTGTGGCAGCGCCCGGACGCCGGCCTGATGAAAGCCGCTACCGCGGGCGTTGCGACGATGGAGACTGGCGAGCTTGTCATCCTGACGGTCAATGAGATGGTCAACTTCGAGGCGTGCTCATGACGGCGTTGTGGGCACCGCGAGACTGGCTTGCTGCGCTTGCGACGGCGGGGAAGGGTGTCCTTACCGACTCGGGCAAGGGTGGGCTGCTGAGCGGCGGCAAGGCGGCGCTGTTTGATTCGGGGGGAGACTGTTCTGGTTGTTGCGACGATGAGTGCCCGGCAACCCTCGAAGCAACTGTGAGTGGTATTGATGCTGCGCTCTGTTGCGTTGTTGTGGGCAGTGGGTCCGGAAGAATCGACGCGGGGTTTGATGGAACGTTTACGCTGAGTCGTACTGGCGGCACTACAGGGCGATGCCAATATCAGTACGTCTACCCAACCTTTACTCGGCGCGGCCACTCGGACACTGGATGCGCAACTGAAACAGGCACAGTCTCTGAAACGCTGTTCCTGAACACTTTTTACGACTCGGCGACGGGCGTGGTGGACGGTATGTTCATTTCTAAAACGGCTTCTACCGGCATTGCCATCAGGGTATTTGAGCAGTTCGGGACCTCGACGCTCGATGCTGCGATCGCCAACGCGCTCGCTTGTGGATACTCGATCTCGACGGGGTTCCGTTTTGCAAACGGCGGCACTATCACCGTGAGTTTGCCATGAGTTTGGTGATCCGGCCAAAGGCGGCACACCGCGAACTCGACCTCGACAAGCCCTACCTGCGTCTCCACGCGACGTTCGGCCCGCACACCGGCCCGGTCTACGACCGCGACGGCAACGAGGTCGGCGTCATCCACGCGTGTGAGATACGCGACCCGTCCAAGCTGCCCGAGCCCGACATCCGCCTCGCCGAGCAGCGAGCCGCGATCTGCGAGGACTGCGATCAGTTCAAGGGCGCGACGCTACGGGCCAACGACCGCGACGTGTACACGGTCAAGTGCCGGCAGTGTGGGTGTGGCGGACTGTCGCTGGTGCGAGGCAAGTGCCCGGCGCGGAAGTGGGTCTGAATCCAGGCGAATCTGCCACACATTTGCCACACATTTTGGGAAAAACCGCGTTTTTGAATGACCGGGCTGGGACTCGAACCCAGAACCAGCGGCTTAAAAGGCCGATGCTCTACCAATTGAGCTACCCGGTCGGGCCGGGCATTATATGCAACTCGCTCGGGTTTGCTCGGGTAGCATGCGTGCCTTGTCGGATCAGCGCGGACAACCCGGTCGGCTGCGGTTCCACTCGGCGGGTGCCGAGGGGCCGGCGGTCGTCGCGGTGATCGCGGAGGTCGGGGTCAACCACGACGGCGATGCGGCGGTGGCCCGCCGATTGATCGATGCGGCGGCGGCGGCCGGGGCGGACGCGGTGAAGTTTCAATACTTCCGGCCCGATCGGCTACTGTCGAACCAGGCCGAGTTGGCCGGCTACCAGCGCGGCCAGGCGGCGAGCCAGCGGGAACTGCTTGCTCGGTTGGCGTTATCGATCGATGTGCTGGGCGGATTGGTTGAGCACGCGCACACGGCCGGGCTCGCCGCGGTGGTCACGCCGTTCAGCCCAGGCGATCCTTCGGACCTCGCGCCGCTGGGGCTGGACGCGGTCAAGACGGCGTCGCCCGACGCGGTGAACCCGCTGCTGCTGGACGCCTGCGCGGCGCTCGGCCTGCCGATGCTGATCTCGACGGGTACGTGCGAAGGCGATGAGTTGGCGTCCGCCGCGGCGCTGCTGGGCACGCACGCGGCGGGCGGGGCGCTCTTGCACTGCGTGTCCAGCTACCCGACGCCGATGCACGCGGCGCAGCTCGGCGGGGTGGGCGCGTTGGCGGACCGGTTCGGGCTGCCGGCCGGCTACTCGGATCACACCCCGGCGACGCACACCGGCGCGCTCGCGGTGATGGCGGGCGCGGTCGTGCTGGAGAAGCACCTGACTTATGACCGGGACGCCGAGGGCCCGGACCACGCGGCGAGTCTGGACCCCGATGGCCTGGCCGACTACGTGGCGCGGGTCCGAGAAGCGCAGGCGGTGTTGGGCTGCCGGGTCAAACGCCTCGCGGGTCTCGAGTCGGACGTCCGCCTGGTCTCGCGTCAGAGCGTGTGCGCGGTTCACGACCTGCCCGCCGGGCACGTGCTCCATGCAGACGACCTGACCGTGAAGCGCCCGGGCACGGGCATCCCCGCGGCGCAGCTCGCTTCGGTCATCGGCAAGACGCTGGCCCGCGCGGTGTCGGCGAACGACCTGCTGTTGGCCGAAGACCTGGCGGACACAGACCGCCCCTAGTTGTTCTCTGCAACTGAAAACTGGTTCGCGGCGCGTAGCGGAGCCGATGAAAGATTGTCGCGCGTTGTCGTGTGGGCCGCCCCCGGCCCGCTTCTGATCATCCGTTCGGAGCCGATCATGTCGCAGGTCCTGCTCTTTGTCCTGGGGGTGTATCTGGCCGGCTGCTACGCGTACGGCGTGGTGCTGGTGGCCCGGCTGCTGACGACGCCGACGACCATCCGCCCGACCTCGCAGCGCGAGCCGGAAGAACTCGTCCGCGCCGCGAAGCGCGAGCTGGCCAAAGCGGACCCCGACGAGCAGCGGCTGGCGGCGTAGGCCGTGTTGCACACACGCGTTTGTTGACAGTCAGTAAGCCCGTGCCGTCACGGCGTGGGCTTCTAGAAACGTGCTATCACCCATCTGATTCAAGAGCATCGTGCGCGGGGCTCGGCCGTTGCCGAAGCCGGCTGGCGCGCGCCGCGCGATCGAAGCACTGGCCGTAGGCGTAGATGATCACCAGCCACCAGATCAGGAAGACCAGCAGCGCGATCAAGCTCGGGCAGATGAATAACGCCGACAGCCCGAGCGCCCCGGCGAACGACGAGGCGTTTGCGCCCGACGCGGGGCCGGCCTGGAATGCGAACAGGATCGCCGCGGCGACGACCCCCGCGATGAGTACGAGGAACGTTATCATCATGCCCCAGAAGACGATGCTGGTGTGCCTGGCCAGCCCGCGGTCGGGGATGCGTCGGGCCAGGTGCCGCAGGTAGATGAGCGAGGCGAAGAAGCCGACCATCACGACAATACTGCTGATGAATTCAAGGCCGGCGGCGGCGAAAAGGGCCGGCTGGGACTGGCCGAGGGCGATCAGTGACGCGATGGGTGAGATGGCATAGCCGGGGACGGCGGTCCATCGTGCAATCGGTCTGGAGACACGGGGTCTGAGCACGCCGGGCTCGGGGCTGGTGATCAGCCAGAACCCGATGCCGAAGAGCAGGGCCTGCACCGCGGAGACGGCGAACTCGATCGCCGAGGTCGCGATGGGGTCGGACGGGTTGGACGCCGCGACCAGGCCGCCGGCCGCGCAGGCGAGCAGGACCGTGCCGATGCCCGCACCGAACAACCAGTTAGCGCCCTGCTTGATCTGACCCAGCCAGCGCGGGTTGGACTCGCTCAGCCGGTCGGAGCGCATCGACGCCGACACCGGTGCACCGCACTCGGGGCACACGCCGGTGGGCAGTTGCCCGCGGAGGTTGTAGTCGCAATGGAGGCAGGTCAGGTCGGAGGCGATCCGGCCGTCGGCGTCCTGCGGGTACGCGCCGCGGGGCAGCGGGTGTTGCCCGGCATCGACGCCCCGGGCGGCGTCGGCCAATGCGTCGAGGTCGTCCGCGGGCTCGCTGAGCTCGTACGGGTCAAGCGGGTCGTTGTCCGGGTCCGAGGCCATGCGTCCCCCACGGTAGAAGTGGTCGCACGCATGGTAAGCCCAAACCTCGGGTCACGCCGGGCTGGGCATGACCCCCGGGCCGGTGTCGGACCCGCCATCGTCGGCCCGCCCCGGCGCGGCCGCGGGGTCGTCGGACGAGGGCGCGGCGCTTTTTTCGCGCTCGGCGGCGAGCAGGTCGCTGACGGTGGTCTTGCCCAGCGACTCGCCCTTCATCAGCTTCCCGACCTCGTCGGCGGTCAGGGTCTCGTGCTTCAAGAGCGCCTCGGCGATCGCGACGACCTGGTCCTTGTGCGTCTCGATGATGTGCTTGGCCTGCGCGTAGGTCTCGTCGATGAGGCGTTTGACCTCTTCGTCGATCATCTGCGCGGTCTCGTCGCTGTGCTGGTCGCCGCGCTGCCAGGGGTTGTTCTCGTCGTCGTGGCCGAAGAGCTGGAACCCGACGCGGTCGGACATGCCGTACTCGGTGACCATGGCGCGGGCGATGCCGGTGGCCTGGCGGATGTCGCCCGCGGTGCCGTTGTACTGGTCGTCGCAGAACATCTGCTCGGCGATCCGACCGCCGTAGGCGACGCGCATCGACGCGAGCAGGCGCTTCTTGCCGTAGACCATGCGGTCGCGCTCGGGCAGCATGAACGTCGCGCCGCCGGTCTGACCACGCGGGATGATCGTGACCTTGTGCAGCGGCTCGGCGTGCTCCTCGTGCATCACGATCACGGCGTGGCCCGCCTCGTGATAGGCGACCACCTTCTTGTCGTCTTCCTCGACGCGGGCGCTCTTGCGCGACCGGCCGTACTTGACCTTGTCACGCGCCTCTTCGAGGTCATCGATCTCGACCCAGTCCTTGTCCTGCAGCGTCGCGGCGATCGCCGCCTCGTTGATGATCGCCTCGAGCTCGGCGCCGGAGAACATCGGCGTGCCGCGCGCGAGCTGCTCCAGGTCGACGTCCGGCGACATCTTGATCTTCCGGCTGTGCACCTTGAGGATCTCCGCCCGGCCCAGCACATCCGGCAGGTGCACCTGCACGCTGCGGTCGAAACGCCCGGGCCGGGTCAACGCCGGGTCGAGCACGTCCGCGCGGTTGGTCGAGGCCAGCACGATGACCTGGTCTGATGAGTCGAAGCCGTCCATCTCGACGAGGATGGCGTTGAGCGTTTGTTCGCGTTCGTCGTGCCCGCCGGACGAGAAGCCCGAGCCGCGGCGTCGGCCGACGGCGTCGATCTCGTCGAGGAAGATGATGCACGGGGCGGTGTCCTTGGCCTGCTTGAACAGGTCGCGGACGCGCGACGCGCCCACGCCGACGAACATCTCAACGAAGTCGCTGCCGGAGATCGAGAAGAACGGCACGTCCGCCTCGCCGGCGACGGCCTTGGCGAGCAGGGTCTTGCCGCAGCCCGGCGGCCCGACGAGCAGGACACCGCGGGGCACGCGCCCGCCGAGGCGCTGAAACTTCTTGGGGTTCTTGAGGAACTCGATGATCTCGCCGACCTCGTCCTTGGCCTCCTGGATGCCGGCGACGTCGTCGAGGGTGATCGACGAGTGTTCTTTGGCCAGGACCTTGTGCTTGGACCGGCCGAAGTTGCCGAGCATCCCGCCGGGCCCGCCGCCGCCCGCGCGCATCGCGCGGAAAACGAAGAAGTAGATGAGGAACGCGATGATGATCAGCGGGCCCCAACTGATCAGGATCTGGAAGAAGATGCCGGTGCGGTTGATCTCCGCCTCGGGGTCGACCTGCACGACCTTGCGCAGCTCGTATTCCCAGGTCGCCAGCAGCTCTGGCGGGACCTCGGCCATGATCTTGCCGCCCGGCTCCTCGCGGTTGGGGTGGGTCGCGCCTTCCGTGAGCGTCGCGATGAACCGGCTGTCCTTGATGAGGAACTTGTTGTCCTCGAAGTCGCCCGCTTCGGCGGCGGCGAGGAACTGGGTGAAGGTGACTTTGTCCGCGTTGCCGCTGTTGCCCTGCATGATCAGCAGCATCGTGACCAGCAGCATGATGATCAGCACCCAGCCCAGCGGCCAGCGGCTCAGGGGGTTGGTCGGCTTGCCGGGCTGGTCCTTGTTCGGGCCCTTGGGCTTATCAGACTCGGGCGGCCGTTGATCGTCGCTCGGCTCGGGCATGCAGGGTCTCGGGGGTGCGTGGCGGGATAGCGGTGCGGCAAAGCCATTCTAGCCGCGATCCGACGCCGGGTCGCCGGGCTTAGGCCGTAAAAGTACAAGTATCGGCGATTGGCCCGCACGCGATCAGCCGCGGCCCGCGAGCGGCGGGCGGCTTACCAGCCCTCGTCCCGCATCCGGGAGACGATCCCCTGCGCCAGCCGCTGCACCGCCAGCCGGACCGCGTCTTCTTCGAACTCGCCGATCGTGCGGGAGGGCGAGAACTGGCCGGCGGAGCTGTACCCGCGGTAGCCGCGGAGGGTCTGCCCGGTGCGCAGGTCGCGCCACTCGAAATCGACTGTGACCACGACCTCGATCTCCTGGGGCAGGCCCGAGGTCCCGTCGCGGCTGACGGGGACGCGGTCGACGCGTGTGACCGTGCCGGTGAGCTGGGTGTCGGCCAGCCCCGAGCCGCCGACGACCTTGTAGGGCGTGCGGTGCTCGATCTCTTTGATCAGCGCCTCGCGGAGGGCGAACTCGATCACCGGTTCGGTGGAGCGGTTGGCGAAGTTGGGGACCGTGACGCTGCTGTAGCCGGCCGGGTACAGCTCGCGCGTCGCGTACCCGCAGCCGGTGAGCAGCAAGACGGCGAGCAAGCAACACACTTTCAAACCGTGGGGCAGGCATGCCTGTCTGCTGTCGGCTGAAAGCAGAGCCCTCTTGCCCCTCACTCCGGCGCCGGTTTGAAGAGAGACAGGTCTGTTTCTTCGGTTTGTGGGTTGGCGTGTGTTAATCATCCCCGCCCCCCGATTCGATCGCGGGCGTATCGGATGATTGCGGAGATCGCGTACGCTCGCGGCGGGCTCGGTGGACCGGGTCGCGCGGGTCGACCAGCGGCTCGCCCAGCGCCTCGAGCCGGGCGAGCGCCTGCTGGGCGGCGGCGGACTGGGGGAAGTCGTTGATGACCCGGCGGTACATCGTGACCGCGCCGCGCTGCATGCCCCGCCGCTCGTACCACTGCGCGGTGACCAGCTTCTTCTCGGCCAGCGACTCGTCGATACGCACGCCCAGCGCGTCGGCGCCGATCGTCTCCGCCGCCGCGGGGTAGTCGCGTTCGTACTCGCGGAGCCGTTGGGCCGCGTCGGTGAGACCGGAGGGGTCGAACTGCGGGCCCTTGTACCGGGCCAGCGACGCCTGGATCTGCCGGAGCATCGCCCACTCGCGCTGCGGCGAGTCGGGGTAGTTCAGCAGGAACAGGTCGTAGGCCTCGGCGGCCATGTCCATCTCGCCCTCGTCGAAGTAGTAGTCGCCGATGGCGATGCTCGCCCGCTCGCCCAGCGCGCTGCCGGGCAGCCGCTCCTGCACGCGGATGAGCAGCTCGACGCCGATGTCGTCGGCCGGGAACAGCCGCCAGCCGAACCAGCGCGACCGTCGGTTGAGCCCGCCGACGAACAGCTTGGCGATGTCGTATTCGCGCTGCAGCGCGGTGCGGTACTGCTCGGTGCCGGGGTAGAGCCCGAGGATCAGCTCGTAGTCCGTCAACGCGCGGTAGTAATCTTCCTGCGCGAACTTCGCGTCCCCGCGGATCAGGTAGGCCTCGACCAGCAGCGGGTCCAGCGGGTTGTCCTCGATCCAGTCCTCCGCCGCCTCCTCCGCCGCCTCGGCCTCGCCGGCGACCAGTAGTCGGCGGATCAACTGGAGCTGCCCCGCGCTCGTTTCGGGGTCGGGCTCGGCGAGCTGGACAAACTCGCCCTGGTCGTTGAGCTCGTGCGTCGGCTGCGCGGCGAGCGGGGCCGGCAGCAAAGCCAGGCCGATCGCGAACGCGAAGGTCGGGCTGAAGGCACGGGATAAAGAGCTCGGGAGCATGTGCGTGAATGATACGCCGGGCCGTGTCGAGTCTGCAAAACGATGGGCAGGTTCGCGCGCTCCCGGCTGCGCGTCCTCGTATAATTCATCGGGACAGTTTCCACGAACCGTGACGCAGGAGGTCAGCCATGTCGGGTATTGATGATCGGAAGAAGGGCATGGACGCGAAGCTGCACCACGACGCAGAGCTTCGTTTCAAGGTCAACAACCGCCGGAACAAGCTGCTGGGGCTCTGGGTCGCCGAGCAGTTCGGGCTCAGCGGCGACGAGGCGGCGGACTACGCCAAGACCGTCGTGATGTCCGACTTCGAAGAGCCGGGCGACGACGATGTCCTGCGCAAGGTGCTGGGCGACTACGCGTCGCGCGGCGTCGAGGCGGACGAGCAGGCGATCCGTCAGCAGATGGACACCCTGCTGCACACCGCGCACGACCAGATTGTCGGCGAGGCGGAATGACCTAACCGCCCTCGGCCGGCGCCGCGAACGAGACGTACAGCGCCCGGTACCGCGCGTCGAACGTCAGCCGGAAGCCCTGCAAGAGCTGCGCGCCGACCCGGCCGACGGGCAGGTCGGTGCGCCGCGGCTCGGCGACCTTGGGCTCGAACGTCACGGTGACCCCGCCGAGGTTGTAGCCGAAGACCCCCAGGTTCTTCAGCCAGCCGCTCTGCGTAGCGATCTCCCCGCCGACGCCGCGCGCGGCGCCCGCGCCCGATGCGCCGGTGGCGAGGATGCCCGGCCAGCTCGCGACCGACATCGGCAGCGACACCGCGTTGCCCGCGCCGGTGTCGATGATCAGCAGCACCTCGCGCCCATTCGCGAGCGTCGCGCGCACCGCGGGCAGCCGGCCATAGAACTCCAGCGGCAGCCGCTCGGCGTCGGGCGGGGGGACAAACGTCTGGCGGTTGTAGAGCGTCAGCGTGTTCGTGGCGTAGTCGATCGTGAACGGGTGGGGCAAGAGCGAGACCGAGCCGATGAGCCCGGCGGGGCTGAGCCCGAGCCCGCGGGTGAGCTTGACCATGCTCAGCGACGCCGCCTCGTCGACGCCCAGGCCGAGGTTGTGGATCGCCAGCTCGTCGACGCCGAATCGGTCGAACGGCTCGACGCCCGCGATCCCGCGCGTGCGCCCCTGGCCGACCTTGGGCAACTGCATCCGGTTGGCGACGCCCCGGTCGATGATGTTCAGCGTGCTGCCGGTGTCGAGCATCATCGTGCCCGCGCGCTGGCCGTTGACCGACCCGGTCACGAACAGGTACCCGCGGTGCTGGGTGAGCGGGATCGTCAGCGTCCGGGGCAGCGCCTCGGGCTCGGCGAGCGAGTAGGGGGCACGCGGCTGTCCGGCCGCCGTGCGCTGCGGCGGGGTGCCGCAGCCCACGAACAGCAGGCACAGGATGACGGGCAATATGAGTTGTTTCACGTCTGCATCGTAGCGGACGGATGCGCCAACCATGTCACGGGCTCGCGAATCGGTCAGAGCACGAAGCGTCAGCGCGTGACATGAACCTCTGATCATCTGCGCCACGCGCTTACGCTTCGTGCTCTGATCGAGCCATCAATCGTTCAATCCCACGCTAGCATCACGTGGTGCGGGTGGACGCCGCCGCGGTCGACGATGAGTTTCTGGAAGCTCAGGTTCACGCCCGGGTCGACCTCCGTGCCCTCGATGAAGTCGGATGGGCGTTTGGGCTCGCGCAGCGTCTGGGCGTAGCGCTTGGCCAGGTAGTGGCTCAGCTCGTGCGCGGTCAGGGCCTTGTCGTTGTTCAGGTCCGCGGCGTCGCGCTGCTCGCCCATCGCCTCGTGGACGAACAAGCTGAGGTACCCGCCGGCCTGGAACTCGTCGGCGACCATCGACAGCACGTCTTCCTCCGACGAGAACAAACCGATCCGCCCCGGCTTGCTGACCACGTCCTTCGCGAACCCGCCGCTGAAGCACGCGTCGATCATCACCAGCGTCGTGCCCGCGTGGCAGGGGTCCAGCAGTTCCGCGAAGCGGTCGTCGGTGATGTCGCCGTCGACGACCGACAGCGTCTCGTCCTTCGCGTCCGGGTCCGAGGGCGTGAACCCGTCGTCGCGCAGCACCTGGCTGCCGTGGCCGGAGTAGAAGATCACGACGGTGTCGTTCGCGCTGGCGCGCTCGGCGATGTCTTGCAGCGCCGCTTCGATGTTCGCCACCGTCGCCTTCTGATCCAGCAGCAGCGTCGCGTCTTCTGCGCGCATGCCCGCGTAGTCGCGGTACTGGCGGTACAGCCGGTCGGCGTCCTCGGCGCAGTACTCCAGGTCGCCCGCGCCGTCGTAGTCCGAGATGCCGATGAACAGCCCGTAGACGCGCTGCTCCGGCGGCGGGGCGTCGGCCTCGTTGCGGATGTTCAGCGACAGCTCGTAGGGCCCGGTCTCGTCGGCGTCGAACGAGGTCGCGACGACGCGGTACCGCCCGGGACGGTCGATCGTAAAGTCCAGCCGGCTGTGGCCCTCGCCGTCGTAGTCGTCGTTGAAGTCGAAGTCGCCGCCCGGCCCCTGCACGCGCAGCCAGGTGTCGAACGCCGAGGACTTGAGGTCCAGGACCACACGCTGGCCCGCTTCGGCGTCGAAGTGGTAGCGGTCGGCGAGCTCGCCGTTGTCCAGCACCGTGTCGCCGTAGACCAGCTCGCCCATCGCCGAGTCCCCCGCCGCGATCGCGCGCGACCGCCGCATCCCCGCCGGGTCGTTGCCCGGCTTGATCCGGATGTCCAGCGCGTACGCCCCGCCCTCGCCCGCCTCGAAGCTCGTCACCCCCACCCGGTACACGCCCGGCCAGTCCGCGTCCAGCTCCACCCGGCTGCGGTCGGACCGGCCCATGTCGTCGTCGTTGACCCAGCGCTCGCCCGTCGGCGTCTCGAAGATCAGGTACGTATCGAAATCCCGCGACTCGACCACCGCCACGACCTGCTGGCCCGCCTCGACCGGCACGGGGTGCCAGTCGATGCGCTTGCCGCCGTCGTGGGTCTGATCGCCCTCGGCCAGCTCGCCGCGGATCACCTCGCCGTCGGGCGCGGCCAGCCGCTCGATGGTCAACGCGTACGCGCCCGTCTCGCCCGGCTCATAACTGGTGACCGACACGGTGTACGAACCGTCCGCGGGCAGCGTGTGCACGATCTGCGACTGGTCGGTGTTGCCCTGGACCGAGTCGTCGTTCTCCGCGATCGGCTTGCCGGGCGTCGCGTCCTGCGTCAGCGTCAGGTAGGTGTCGAACGCCTTCGCGTCGAGCGTGATCGTGACCTGCTCGCCCGCGCTGCCCTCGATCGGGTACGTGTCCGTGTACGCGCCCGCGACGAGCTTGGGGTCCTCGTCGGTCAGCTCGCCCTGGTACGCCTGGCGGTCGACGACCATCGGCTTGGGCGGCGCCGGGCCGCGCTGGATCAGCAGGTTGTACCCGCCGGTCTCCTTCGGCTCGAAGCTGGTGACCGACACGGTGTAGGCCCCGGGCTTATCCAGCGTCAGCGACAGGCGCGAATGGCCCGGGTCGCTGGCGTAGTCGTCGTTCTCCCACGACGCGCCGCTGCTGTGCTCCAGCTTGACCACCGTGTCCAGCGTGTACGAGTTCAGGTCGATCGTGACGTGCTGGCCCTGCTCGGCCTCGAACGCGTAGCGGTCGATGTACTTCTCCGGCGCGCCGACCACCTCGTCGTCGCCTTCTTCGAGCGTGCCGCGGTGCATGATCGGCGGGAGCGTGCCGTCGGGCGATTCGTCACCGACGAACAATTCGACGCGGTAGTCCCCGGTCGCGTCGATGTCGTAGCCCGCGACGCGGACCTGCCAGACGCCCGACTCCTCGGCGAGCAGGTGCACATGCGAGTGACCGGACGTGCGGTTCCAGTCGTCGTTGGCGGTGTGCACCCCGCCGGGCGAGCGGACCGACGCGTAGGTGTCGAACTGGTTCGACCGAACGTTCACGATGAGCTGCTGGCCCGCGTCGACCTCGACCTCGTAGAGGTCAAAGAGCACGCCCGGCTCGAGCGTCGCCTCGTGCTCGGTGTAGCGATGACCCGGCGCGTCGTCGGCCGGTGCTGCGCCATCATCCTGAGCCCACGCCCGCGCGCCGACCACGACTACAAGCCCCCAGACCCAAAAACCGATCATCCACCGCATCACGCTGCTCCCATGAGAAGATAGCCACCCCAACGCTACGGCGATTAGGGCCCGCCCGTTCAAGTGTAAACCGCGGACCGCCCCGGGCCAACGCCCGAGCCACAATTACAACACGTTCGTGAATCTAAATAGCCGGCGGCCTACGGACGCCGGACACGAGAACAAAACGGCTGTCACAACGCACAACCGCATCCGCGTCAGGGGCCCGTCCGTCCCCGGCTGTTCACGATGCTTCACACGCCCGTCTCACGGCCAGGGGTTGTGCTCATAAAGCTTCAGCATCGGCGCACACTCGATCAGCTCCGACTCAACCCGCCCATCGTCGTGCAGCGTGTGCAGGAAGAACCCGGTCTTCTCCGGCATCGGCGGGTTCGGCAGTCCCGGCGCATGCACCCAGGTCCCCGACGCGGGTGGTGCCCAGGCAATTTGGACCCCATCGACGTCGGCGAGGCGGGTTTGGTGGACGTGACCGGAGGCGAGTATGCGTAAGCGCGGCCCAACTAAATCACGAATCATTGTCGCGCGACTCAGGCCGACCGTATTGTTGACCGGTTCCAAGGGTCCCAGCCAGTAAGCTGCCTCGCAAACCTCAGACTCACTGGGGGAATCTATAAACAGAGGTGCGTGCAAAAAGACCGCTAAAAAAGGGGGATCACGATCGCCCATATGTTGGGTTCCAGTGAACCGTTCCCATTGCCGTAATTCAGCATACAGACCTGAGCCCATCGACATGCTATTGATACCAAGGAACTCCCAGTCACCAACTACTCGATCAAATACATCGATGTGACGATCCTCAAAAGTCTCGATCCAAGCATTGATACGTTCTTTTGAGACACGTCCTTCTTGCATTGTTATGAAGTTGCCAACATCATGATTCCCCGGTGTCGCGAGCCATTCAACTCCGATTCTTTCATCCAGCCAATCTTTTGCCCACTTCAATTCCTCAATCGATTCCCAGCCGTCATCCGTCACGTCGCCACTGATGACGACAAGGTCCGGCTTGCGTGCGTTGATGGTTTGCAGGATCGGCTCGACCTGCGCCTGCCGGGCGGGGACGGTGGACTGCAGGTGCAGGTCCGAGATGTGGGCGATGGTGGGCAAGACGCGCTCGCGGTAGGGTGATAATTGATCCTACTGCATAGACGCGGGCTCGGTCGCGGGCTTACCGTCGATTGACTAGCGTCGACGTTCACGCCGGCGTTCGTTGTCACGATCGCTTGATCCCCCGCGCTCTCGGTCGTTGGTCATCTGGGTCGGCTTGTCCGGGTCGTAGCCCGCGTTGCGGGTTGGCATTGCCGCGTCGACTGACGCGAGGTAGGCATCGAGTAGACGCTCCAGGTCAGCCGCTGTGTCTGGCAGAGTCGCGGCGAGGTTGTTCCGTTCACGCAGGTCGTTGGACAGGTCGTAAAGCTCGACGTCGCCGGTCTCGTAGAACTTGAGGAGCTTGTGCTTGCCTAGGCGGATCGCCGAGTGCGGGCCGACGCGGGTCTGGTAGTGCGGGAAGTGGAAGAACAGTGCATCGTTCGCGCGGTCGACTTGATCGCTGCGCTTGGTCAACAGGCCGGTCAAGCTTCCCCCGTCGAGTGTTGGCTTTACATCGGGGGGTGTTTCGATGCCCGCCCAATCAAGGAAGGTCGGGTAGAGGTCGTAGCCGACGACGGGTGTGTGGCACCACGCGTCCGATTCGATAGCCGGGCCACGCACGATCAGGGGCACGCGGATGCCGCCTTCGTAGAGGTTGCCCTTCCCGCCGTTGAGCCCGTCGCGGCCGTTGCCGCCGTTGTCGGACATGAAGACGACGTAGGTGTTGTCGGCGAGTCCAAGGCGGTCGATCGCGTCGAGCACTCGGCCGATCGCGGTGTCCAAGTTCTCGGTCAGCGCGGCACGCTGTGCTGACCGGCTACGACGCGTGCCCGTTTGCGTATATTTTTCGACCGTCTCGGGTAGCGCGTTCTCGGGCGAGTGCAGCGCGAGCCAGGAGAGTTGGATAAAGAACGGCTCGCCGTCGGCGTGGGCCTGAGCTATGAGCGCTTCGGCCCGCTCGGCCATGCCGAACAAATCGACGGGGTTGGGCGCGGCGTACTTGCTTGACGCTTCATTGCCGATGTTGCCGTCGCTAACGTCGTAGCCGTGCGCTTCGGGGCCGCCGGCCTGGAGGTGCCACTTGCCGAAGTGCGCGGTGGTGTATCCCGCTTCCTGCAACAGCTCCGCGAAGGTCACCTCGTCGTGGTCGATGCTCCGGACGCTCTGCGGGGGCAGGAGCATCGGGTTCGCGGAAGAACGCAGCGAAGGCCCGGCCTTGGTCCATCGCAGCGCTGCGGGGGTCCTGCCGGTCTGCAAGCTGACGCGCGTCGGCGAGCACACAGGCCCGGGCGCGTAAGCCGCGCTGAATCGCATGCCTTGTGCAGCGAGTTGCGACAGTCGGGGCGTGTGCAGGTGGTCGCGGTGCGAGAAAGAGACGCCGGGCAGCATGGGCACGCCGTGCTCGTCCCAGTGCTGGTCGTCCGAAAGCATGAAGACGATGTTCGGCCGGCCGGCTTCAGCCGCGACGGCGTATTCGCTATAGGTGCTGCCGATGATGAGGAACATCAACCAGCATGTCCAGGTCTTATTCATTGCTAGATCCACGCGCATGCCGAGAACAACGCTTGACCCTCGATCTTATTGCGTCGGAGGGTTTGTTCCTGATCTGCCCTCACGGGTATCCATTCAAACTCAGAACGGGGGTACAGGGACTTGAGCGGGTTGCATCTTGCCCCGTGTTGAATCGAAGGAACAATACCAACAAGAGGGGGATTGATTGCGCATTTTGCTGTGTTACTTATAGCGCTGGAGATAAGACACGAATTCAGCAGGATTGTTCGAGGAGAAAGAGACGTTGTTGTCAAAGATTATCATCGCATGGTTGGCTGTTTACATCGTCATTCCCTTTCACGCGCAAGCGTTGACAACGATTGATGACGCGCTCGTGATGACCGAGTTTTTCGAAGACTTCCAACTTGTCGACCCTACGCTTAATTCTGCGACGCCGCTGTTTCAGAACTCGGCGAACCCGTTTGGCGTACCCGGGATCCCGAGCCAGATCCTGCTTGAGCCGGCGGGCACACTGCTGTTTACCGATTTCAGCCGCCTCCGCCGCCTGGACCCCGCGACCGGCTTGATCACCGAGGTGGCCGCGACGTCGGGCGCGAGTTTTTCTTCGATCGCCCTCGAGCCCGACGGCAACGTCATCGCGAACGATGCGTCTGAGGTTTATCGCATCAACACCGCGACGGGTCAGATCGACGTGATCCCCAACAGCATCTCATTCTTCGGCCCAGGGGGTGTCACGGTGGCTGCGAACGGAGACATTTACGTCACCGAGTTCTTTAACGACCTCTACAAGATCGATCCGGTGACCCTCGCATACACCCAGGTCCCGACCGATGGCGTCTACAGCATCCCCGGGCTGGTTGAAGCGCTGCCCAGCGGCGACCTCGCGATCTGGGATTCCCCCGCAGGCCTGTTCGTGTTCGATCCCGAAACCGGCAATTCCACGCCCGTCCCCTTTGATCCCGGCTTGGGGGTGGTGCGTGGGACGGCTGTCGGCAGCAGCGGGCAGTTTCTGATCGCGACGAACGAAGCGGTCTTCGAAGTCGACCTTCAGACCGGCACATCGACCGTGCTAACACCCGACCAGGCGTTCTTTTCGCCTTTTGACGTCGTGCAGGGCACCATCACGATCCCCGAGCCGGGTTCGGTGTGCTTGCTGGCGGGCGCGTTTGCGTGTTTTGTTCGACGCCGAAGGGGATGAATGCTCGGCAGGCCGTAATCGCGATTATTCCCACTCGATCGTCGCCGGCGGCTTGCTGGAGATGTCGTAGCACACGCGGTTGACGCCGCGGACCTCGTTGATGATGCGGTTGCTGATCGTTGCTAAGACGTCGTAAGGGATCCTTGCCCAGTCGGCGGTCATGAAGTCCTGGCTCTCGACCGCACGGATCGCGACGACCTGCTCGTGCGTCCGGCCGTCGCCCATCACGCCCACCGCCTTGACCGGCAGGAGCACCGCGAAGACCTGCGCGGTCTTGCGGTACAGGTTGTTGGCGACGATCTCTTCGAGCAGGATCTCGTCGCAGTCGCGCAAGAGTTCGAGCTGGGGCTTATTCACCTCGCCGAGCACGCGGACGGCGAGCCCCGGGCCGGGGAACGGGTGGCGCCAGACCATCGACTCGGGGAGACCCAGCACCAATCCAAGTTGACGGACCTCGTCTTTGAAGAGGTTGCGCAGCGGCTCGATGAGCTCGAAGCCGAGCTCGGCCGGCAGCCCGCCGACGTTGTGGTGCAGCTTGATGTTGGCGGCGGTGCCCGCGTATCCGTGGCCGGACTCGATGACGTCGGGGTAGAGCGTGCCCTGGGCGAGGAACTTGACGCCGTCGATGTCTTTTGACGCTTCCTTAAACACGTCGATAAACCGGTGGCCGATGCGGGTGCGTTTCTCCTGTGGGTCTTCGATGCCCGCGAGGTCGTCGAGGAACTGCTCTTCTGCATCGACGACACGCAGGTCCAGATTGAAGTGGTCGCGGAAGGTGTTCTCGACGAGGTCGCGTTCGCCCTTGCGCAGCAGGCCGTTGTCGACGAAGATGCAGGTGAGCTGCTTGCCGATCGCGCGGTGTAGCATCGCGGCGACGACGGAGGAGTCGACCCCGCCGGAGAGCCCGCAGATGACCTGCGCGTCGCCGATGCGTTCGCGGATGCTTGCGGTCTCGTGCTCGAGGTAGTCGGCCATCTTCCACGACCCGTCGCACTGGCAGGCGTGGAAGAGGAAGTTGCTCAGGACGTCGGTGCCGTGGGGCGTGTGCGTGACCTCCGGGTGGAACTGCACGCCGAAGAACGGCTTGGTCTTGTGCTTGACCGCGGCGTAGGGGCAGGTCGGCGTGGTGGCGAGGGGGACGAAGTCGTCGGGCAGGGCGTTGACCTGGTCGCCGTGGCTCATCCACGCGGTGGTGTGTTCGGGGACGCCGCGCATGAGGTCGGCGTTGTCGTTGATGTGCAGGCGGACCCCGCCGTACTCGCGGGCCTCGGCGTTCTTGACCTGGGCGCCGAGCAGTTGGCAGCCGATCTGCATGCCGTAGCAGATGCCGAGCACGGGCACGCCGAGGTCGAACAGGCGCGGGTCGCAGGTCGGCGCGCCCTCGTCATAGACGGAAGAAGGCCCGCCGGAAAGGATGATGCCCTTGGGCTTGAGCGCGGCGAGCTGCTCGACCGTGACGTTGGGCCCGACGAGCATGGAGAACACGCCCTGCTCGCGGACGCGGCGCGCGATGAGCTGGACGTACTGGCTGCCGAAGTCGACGATCGGCACGACCTGCCCGCGGACCGAGGCGGGGATGTCGGCGAGGGCTTGGGCGGTGGCGTCGGCGGGGGTCATGGGGCGGCCCTGGGCGGGGTCAAGGTAGCAGGCGAAACGGCGAATCCGCCATGATACCCCAAGCGCGATCCGGCGTGGCCCGGCTAGACTGTGCCGATGCTCGTGCGTCTGCTGTGCCTGACCCTGCTGCTTGCCGCTTGCCCACTGTTTGCCGCGCCGCCATTGTCCGACGGCGAGCGGCAACGCCTGCAGGATGAGACCGCCGACGGCGACGACGTGCTGGACCAGCAGGGCGGGCTGTATGTGCTGCTGCGCAACGCGGCGGGATGGATGGGCGACGACTTCTCCGGCGATCGGGGCGCCGCGATCGCGCCGACGCCGGACTACGCCTACGTGCGAGCGCACCCCGCCGAGGTGCGCGGCGACGTGTTCCTGATCGAGGGCTGGGTCGTCCGGGCCGAGCGGTTTCCGGCGAACGAGAACCACGGCCGGGACCGGCTGGTCCGCGCGGGTGACCCGGCGTGGGGCGACCAGCTCACGCGCTGGACGATCGCGACGGAGAAGGGCGACGCGTCGGCGACGGTGATCGTGCTGTTCAACGACCCCAACGCCCGGATGACGACGCCGGGCGAGAGTCAGCGCGTGCGCGTGGCCGCGCGGTTCTTCAAGCTCTGGGCGTTTGAGGATGCGCAGGGTCGGCCGTTCACGTTCCCGGTCTTCGTGGGCGGGGCGGCGGAAGCGGTCGGCCCGGCCGGTTCGGCGGGCGGCACGCCGTACGGCACGGTGGTGACGATCGTGGTGATCGTCGCCGCGGGCGCGTTCTTCTTCATCCGCTATATGCTCGCCAAGCGAACGGCCGGCGCGACCCGGCTGCGCGAGCGCCTCGACACCATGCGCCGCGAACGCGAGGCCTACGGCGAGCAGGACGCGGATGAGGCGGACGACAACGACCTGCCCGACGACCCGGTGGACGCGCTGGATGTGCTGAGCAAGCGCCGCGGACCGGATTGATCCATGCGCGGGTTTGTCGCGTCAGACGTCGCTGCGTTAGCCGTCGCCTGCAAGGCGACGCGCGCCGAGGCCGCGATCCGACGCGTATCGAGACCGCGCGACGGATCGCGCGGCGCGTCGCCTTGCAGGCGACGGCTAACACTTAGACGCGGTGTGATCCGTTAGAATCCTCCCATGCCGACTGTTTCGCTGAATATCCCCGGGAAAGGGCACGGGTACGAGATTGTCATCGAGCCCGGCGCGATCGATTCGCTCGGCGAGCGCGTCACGGCCGCCGCGCCCCACGCGAAGGCCGCGGTCATCGTCGACGAGCAGATCGAGTCGTCGCACGGCCGGGTCGCCGTCCGCGCGATGAAGCGCGGCGGCTACGACACGACCGTCGGTGTCATGCCCGCCAGCGAGAAGGTGAAATCGCTCGCCACCGTCGGCGGGCTGCTCAGCGTGCTGCTGGACGCCAAGCTCGAACGCAAGAGCCCGGTCGTCGCGGTCGGCGGGGGGATCGTCGGCGACACCGCCGGCTACGTCGCCGCCAGCTACCTACGCGGCGTGCCGTTCGTGCAGGTGCCCACGACCTTGCTGGCGATGGTCGACGCGTCGGTCGGCGGGAAGGTCGGCGTCAACGTGCCGCAGGGCAAGAACCTCGTCGGCGCGTTCCACCAGCCGGCGCTCGTGCTCATCGATACCGACACGCTCAAGACCCTGCCGGACCGCGCGCTGCGCTGCGGGCTCGCCGAGTGCGTCAAGCACGGCGTGATCCGCGACCCCGACCTGTTCGCCTGGATCGAGAGCAACGTCGATCGCGTCCTCGACCTCGACTCCGATGCGCTGGTCGAACTGGTCGAGCGGAACGTGAAGATCAAGGCCGCGGTGGTGATGGAAGACGAGAAGGAGCAGGGCGTGCGGGCGCACCTGAACTTCGGGCACACCTTCGCTCACGCGATCGAGGCGAGCCCCGTGGCCCAGGCCGCGGCGGCAGAGAAACCCAGGCGACGCTTCGCCCCGCCCCCGCGATTCGAGACACCCAAGCCCAAGCCCGAGGCGCACGCCTACGAAGGCCCGTACGCGCACGGCGAGGCGGTGTCGCTGGGCATGGTCGCCGCGACCGCGCTCGCGGTTTCAACCCGCCGATGCGAAGCGTCGCTGCTGGATCGCCTGGTCGCGCTGCTGGACCGGATCGGCCTGCCGACGTCGAGCGACCAGCTCGCGGGCACCGACTTGTTGATGGGCATCATGCAGTTGGACAAGAAGGTCGCCGACGGCCGGGTCCGCCTGGTGCTGCCGGACCGGATGGGCTCGGTGAGCGTGGTGAACGACACCCCCGCCGACGCGATCGCCGCGGCGTGGGACGCGGTGCGGGTGTGAGCGGTCTACCCACTGAATTACTTGATAAAGCGGAAGTTCAGCGGGTAGCGGTAGCGTTCGCCGCCGTTAGTTTTCACCGCCGCGATGATGACGAACACAAGCCAAGCGACGAGCAGCCCCAGCAGGATCGGCAACGTGATGCACCCGACGAATGGGATCAGACTGGGGATGCCCAACCCGATGCCGATGATGAGCGCGGTGATCTGAAAGTTCACCGACTCCTTGCCCTGGTCATCAACGAACGGCATCTGGTCTTTCTTGACCAGCCAAAGAATCAGCGGGCCCAGGACATTGCCTGCTGGCACACCCAGCACCCCGCATAACGCGAGCAGGTGGCACAGCATCCCCATCGTGCGCTGTTCCTGAGGCACGTCGTCCATCGTGCCGTCGGCAACTTGTTGGTCTTCCACGGCCTGTTCCTTTCGAGAGAGCGAATCCGGGATGGTCCAATGTACCCGCTGCGAGAACCGAAACGCGGGAAACATATCGTACCGGTTTGCAATACTGGGCGATACAATATGACGATGCGTCCCATCCGCCGCCACGACTACAGCCCGCGGGTCGAGATGATGCCGCTGATCGATGTGGTGTTCCTGCTGCTGACGTTCTTTATCTACGCGATGGTCGTGCTGGTGGAGCTGCGGGGCAGCGGGGTGTCGCTGCTGTCGGTCGCGGGGGCGGACCAGGCGGTGACCGAGCGGGTGATCCTGCTGGAGGTCGACGGGCTGGGCGGGGTGCTCATCGACGGGCGGGCGGTGGCCGATGATGAGTTGGACGGCCGGCTGCGGGAGATCGCGCTCTTGGCCGATGCGCCGCCGCTGGTGATGGCCCTGCAGGATGTTGAGGGGTCGGTCGACCGCGGGCAGGTCGTGCTGGACCTGCAGCAGCGGATCCAGCGGGCGGGGGTGGCGAACCTGCGTGTGTTGAACCTGGACGGCGGGCCGGGCGTCTCAGAGTAAGAACGACCGCGATGCGACCTCAACCTGATCATCTCGCTCTCGGCCTGGCGTTTGGCGCCGCGGTCGCGCTGCACGCGGCGCTCGTGCCCTGGGCTGCGTCGGCGGTGGGGGGCGAGGCACGCGAGCCGCTGCCGGATTGGGAGCTGCAGCTACACATCCCTGGCACTGCCGCCGGCGGCGATTCCATCCAAGCCCTCGTCGAGTTTGAGAACTACGAAACCGTTTTCCAACCCGTCGTTTTCCCGATCGACCGGAACGACGAGGTGTGGCTATCCAGGGACCGAAAGCTCGACCAAGACGACCAACGCCTTGCGAAGAACCGCGTCCCGTGCATGACCAATAATCAGCACGACGGCGTGTTTACGGCCCTTGACTTGGTTCTGAGTATTCCGGTCGAGCTCCCCGCCGACGCCGACGGCCCGTACTGGCTGATTTATCAGGCCGACGCGGATCAAGAAGTCCCCGATCGCGACCGCTCGAACAACACCCGTTCCGCACCGATCTTCATCGACGGCCCGCAGACCCCGGAGCTGTCGATCGATCGCTTCGACGCGCCCGCCCAAGCGACGCCCGGCGGGTCGGTCCTCGTCGACCTGGACATCCGCAACCTCGGCGGGGGCTGGGCGGCCAACCCCGCGGCCTTCGGCGACGAACGCAACCCGCCGCACTGGACCGACCGTGTGTACCTCTCGGCGGACGGCAACCTCGACGAGGGCGACCTGCTGCTGCGCAGCTTCGACCGCGCGACGCCGCTGAAGCCCGACGGCATGTACACGCGCGAGCGGGTCGAGCTCGCGATCTCGCGCGGGTTGTCGGGCTCGTACTTCCTGATCGCGGTGGCGGACGCGGACCAGGTTTTGGATCAGCCGTCGTTCACCGCCGGGCTCGTGACGCACGCGATCGAGCTGGTCGATTCGGCCGCGCCGGACCTCGTGGTCGCCGGCATCGACCGGCCCGGCCGGCTGGTGATCAACCGCCCGACGCCGGTGGCGTTCTCGGTCGCCAACCTCGGCAGCGTCGCGACCGCGGGGTCGGGCTGGGTCGACGGCGTGTATCTGTCGAAGCGGCCGGTGCTCGACGCGGCGTCGATCCCTTTGTCTGCCGTGCCCGCCGACCAGCCGCTTCAGCCGCGGGCGCGTTACGAGTCGTCAACGCCGATCACGCTGCCCGAGTCGGTCGAGCCGGGGTCGTGGTACCTGGTCGTGAAGACGGACCACGCGGACGCGCTGGACGAGAACGGCTTCGACAACAACAACGCGTTGGCCGTGCCCGTCACGGTCATCACCGAGGCGCAGGCCGACGCGGAGGTCCGGCTCGGCGACCCGGACCGGCCCGAGCAGTTGGTCGTGCAGTGGATCGAGAGCGACCGGCTTGAAGCGCACGCCGCCCGGCTGTCGCGGACCGTGCAGCCGGCGCTGCAGGACCAGGCCGAGCCGGACCCCGACGCCGACCTGATCGACGACCCCAAGCCGCCGGGGCTCGCGAGCACCGCCGACCGCGCCGCGGGCGACCCATCGAACCCGCAGCGCCCAACCGACCCCCTCGATCAACAGGCCGCGCGCCCCCAGCCGACATTGCCTGACCCGACGCAGACCGACGTCGCCCCGCGCCCGCAAGCGCCCGGCGCGCCGACGCCCCAGCGCATCGACGGCCTGCCCGGCGACACCGGCGACCTGCCGCCACAGCGCGAGGGCATCGACCGGCCCGCGCCGGCCGACCCGCGCCCGCTCGACCCGACCCCCGCCGAGCAGGACGACCCGACCCGGGCGCCCGGCGACCGCCGCGTCGACTCGCCCGCCAACCCGACCGCGCCCGACACCGACCGCACGACCGATTCGCAGACCCCCGCCGACCAGCAGTCGGACACCGACGCGGCCAACCCGGACGAGAACGACTCGACCCAGCCGTCCGAGCGCATGGACGAAACACAGAGCGACAAGCGGACCGACAACCCCGACGCCGATGACCCGAGCGAGCAGGACGGGGAGGGCGACTCCGAACAGCAGCAGTCCGACACCACCGCGACCGAAAAGCCCGCCGACGAAGCCGCCGCCCGGCCCGAGGGCGAAGACGGCCAGCCCGCGAGCCCGAGCGAGCAGCAGCATCCGACCCGCGCCCCGCGCGACGAGAGCGAGGCCCCGCCGACGAACAACGTCGAGCTCGAGGTCGAGTTGCAGGAGGGCCGGGTGCTGGTCGGCGAGGGCGTCAAGGTCACGCCGAAAAGACCGACCCCGCCGGGCACGGGGGCGCGCATCCTGTCGGTCCCGCGCAACGCGCGGGTGCGCGTGACGTTCGACAACCGGGGCAAGGTCATCGAGGCCGAGGTGATCCGCTCGACGACCTACGCCGACTGGGACGCGGCGATCGAGGCGTCGCTGTACCGCTGGTCCGCCGAGGGCGAGGCGATCGACAACGCCCGGCCGTACGTGGTGATCGAGTGGAACTACTTGTTGAACGAGTTGTTCGACGATGACTGACGGGCGAAGAGGTGGGGGCGTCATCGTAAAGATCAAACTCCCCTCCCTTGAGGGAGGGGCTGGGGGGAGGGTGTTGAGCATGAAAGATCAGCGCAAAAAGCCACGGCCGAGACCGACGACGATCGCCATAGCCAAAAAGCTTCGCAAAGACGCAACATTCCCCGAGCGGTTGCTGTGGAGCCGTTTACGTCGTCGTCAGGTCCACGGTCGACGCTTTCGGCGGCAACACCCGATCGGGCGATACGTCGTCGATTTCTGTTGCACCGATGCTCGACTGATTGTGGAAGTTGATGGTGACAGCCACATCGGACGACGCTCGGCGGACGCTGTCAGGCAGCGCGCGTTGGAGCAAGCCGGCTACCGCGTGTTGCGGATCTCGAACGACGATATCCTTCACAACATCGACACGGTTGTCGATGCGATCGCTCATGCCGTTTTGAAAGCCGCGGGCGATCGGCACCCTCCCCCCGCCCCTCCCTCCAGGGAGGGGAGCTAAGGCAAAGCCCAAAGCACTATCACCATGCAGCGCACCACCGACGACGGCTTCATCATCTCCTGCGACTTCTGCGGCGTCGATTGGGATGCGTACGACGAGGCGCAGCAGAACCCGATGACCGAGGGCCACCACGGCTCGGTGATCTGCCTGTCGTGTGTCAAGCGTGCGCTGATCGAGGCCAGGCCGTCAAAGTCAGCGTTCAAGTGCACGCTCGGGCTCACGGACCACGACGCCGGCGAGGTCTGCTGGCGGCACCCGGACCCGGTCGAGAGCGCCGGGCTGAACCAGCACGCCGTCGTGCACTGGGACAACATCCGGCAGGCGGGGCGGGCGTTCGGGAAAGACCCGGACGTCGATTTTGTTTGGGAAGCGGGGAAGTATCCGCGGGTGAAGGGGTAGGGTCAGTTCAGCACCACCAAATTATCCCGGTGGATCACCGCCGCGTACCCGGACCGGCCGAGCAGCTTGTCGAACTGGTCCGAGCGTTTGCCCTTGATCAGCACGAGCTCGTCGGCCGAGTAGTTGGTCAGGCCGCGGGCGATTTCTTTGCCATCGCTGTCGCGGACCAGGAGGACGTCGCCGCGGTCGAACCGGCCGGTGATCTCGGTGATGCCGGTGGCGAGCAGGGACTTGCCGCGTTCGCGCACGGCGCGGCCGGCGCCGTCGTCGAGCGTCACGGCGCCCGCGGGTCGCGCGGTCAGGCCGATCCACCGCTGCCGGCTGTCGAGCTTGCGGCCCGTGGGGGCGAAGACGGTGCCGATCTTCTCGCCGGCGACGAGCTTGAGCAGCACGTCCTTCCGCCGGCCGGGCGCGATCACCGCGACCTCGCCGGCCTCGGTGACCCGGCGGGCGGCGTCGAGCTTGGTCTTCATCCCGCCGCTGCCCCAGCCGGTCTTCTCGGCCCGTGCGTGCTGCTGGGCGTCAAGCGCCGAGTCGACCCGATCGATCACGGCGTTGTTCTCATCCAGCAGCCCGTCGACCGAGGTCAGCAGGATCAGCGCGTCGGCCCGGACCGCGTTGGCCATCATCGCGGCGAGCAGGTCGTTGTCGCCGAAGCGCAGCTCCTCGACCGCGACGGTGTCGTTCTCGTTGAGCACGGGGACTGCACCCAGTTCGTGCAGCTTCGCGGCGCAGTTGCGGATGTTCAGAAAGCGGACCCGATCGTCGAAGTCCCCGCGCGTCAGCAGCATCTGACCCGCGGCGTGGCCGCGCCGCTTCGCGCTCGCGTGCAGGAGCGCCATGAGCTTGCGCTGGCCGATCGCGGCGACGGCCTGGAGCTCGGCGACGTCGGTCGGCCGGCGTTTGAGCCCGAGCTCGGCGCACCCCGCGGCGATCGCGCCGCTGCACACCAGCACGACCTCGCGCCCCTGCTCGCGCAGCTTGACGACCTGGCCCATGAGCTTGCCGATGAACGCCGCGTCCACCCCCGGGCCGTCGGGCGTCTGCTGGGTAATCAGCGCGCTGCCGACCTTGACGACCAAACGCTTGGCGTTGACGAGCACGTCTTGTCGGATTGGCGTCGAGGGCATCGTGTGAACCGTTCAACCGTGCGGTGTTGAACGGCAACGGTTCCGCTCAACGGCCCGCGAGCATATCGAGAATCTGGCCCGCATGCCGCTCGGTCGAACCCTGACGCTGCCGGATCACGCCGCGCCCCGCCTCGGCGATCTGCGCGGCGTACGCCGGATCATCCAGCAACCGCTTGACCGCCGGGCCCGGTTCGTCGGTGACGACCAGCCCGCCCGCGTCGCGCATGGCCCCTACCGTGTCCGCGAAGTCGCTGTGGTGCGGGCCGATGACGACCGGCTTGCCCAGCGCCGCGGGCTCCATCACGTCCGAGCCGTACAGCCCGAGGAAGCTCCGCCCCACGACCACGACACCCGCGAACGCGTACGCCTTCCGCAGCTCCCCGATCGTATCGATCAGGAACACACGCTTGTCACCCTCGCCCCAAGCCCGCGGCGTCGGGGCGCCCGATGCCGCGCGGTTCGCGCGCCGCTTTGTCAACCGCACCACCTTGGGACACACCCCGGCCACCGCATCAAACCACTCCGGCTTCCGCGGCGCAATCACCAATTGCACCCCCTCGGGCAACGCATCGATCAGCAGCTTGTCCTCGCCCGGCCCGGTCGACCCCGCAACCACCACCGGCTTGGTCAAGCACACGCCCAGCTCCGCCGCCAACTCGACCGAGCCGGGCACGTCGTCTTCGAGCTTCGCGTTGTCCCACTTCATCGTGTCCACGACGCGCACGTCTTTCACGCCCATCGCGCGGAACCGCTCGGCATAGTCCTCGGTCTGCACCGCCGCGAACGCGAGCTTCGCGAAGCTCGGCCCGATGAGCCGCTTGATCCTGCGGTAGCCCTTGAACGACCGCTCGCTCAGCCGGCCGTTGATCACGCAGACCGGGATGCCGCGCTGTGCACACGCCGACACAAAGTTCGGCCAGACCTCCAGCTCGACGCACGCCACCGCGTCCGGGCGGACGACATCCAGGAACCGTTCAACCATCCAGGAGAAATCCAGCGGGTAGCGCACGACCGTGTGCCGATCGGCGTAGAGCTCGGTCGCGCGCTGGAAGCCCGTGTTCGTTGTCGCCGCGATGACAACCCGCAGCGTCGGCTCGCGTCGGCACAACGCGTCGATCAGCCCGCGCAGCAGGTTCACTTCGCCGACGCTGACCGCGTTGAACAGCAGCGTCTTGCCGTCATGCGCCGTTTGTGGTGTGGCGTGCCCACGCCGGCCGCGCCAGTCGGTCCGCCACTTGCCGGTGCGCCATAGCGACAGCCCCCAGACCGGGCTGGTGAGCGCGGCGCCGACGCCGTAGGCAAGATCGCGGAGATTCGGCACGGCGGGCATTGTAGGATCAGCCCATGTCCTGGGTGCCCCTGTTCCTGGCCCTCGCGTCGCTCGCGTTCGTCGCGGTCTTCGTGCTGCTCATCGCGGTGACGCTGTACCTGAGCACGAAGCACGCCCGCCGGCTCTCCGGCGACGCCTGCCCGCAGTGCGGCTACACCCGGCAGGGGCTGTCGTCGGACCGCTGCCCCGAGTGCGGCGAGCCGTGGGGGCCCGACGCCCGGGCGCGGACGCCGATGTGGGTCGAGCTGGCGCTGCTGGCCGTGTTCTTCCTGGTGTTCTCGTTCATCCTGCCCGCGGTCGTGTTGCTGATCTTTGCGGTCGTGCCGTTGTAAGCGGTCAAGCCGTCACCCCATCCCCCGCGTCGATTGCTCTACAATCCGCGTCCCATGAACACGCCGAACCAAGACACGTTTTACGTCACCACGCCGATCTACTACGTCAACGACAAGCCCCACCTCGGGCACGTCTACACGACGATGGTCGCGGACGTCGTCGCGCGCTACCACCGCCTGCGCGGGGACGACACGTTCTTCCTCACCGGCGTCGATGAGCACGCCGCGAAGGTTTCGGACAAGGCCGCCGAGCACGGGCTGACCCCGCAGCAGTGGGCCGACCAGAACGCCGCCGCCTTCCGCGAGACGTTCGAGAAGCTGGAGATGACGAACGACGACTTCGTGCGCACCTCATCCGACCGGCACAAGCAGAAGGTCACCGATTACGTCGCCGCGCTCCTCAAGTCCGGCGACGTCTACGAGGGCGAGTACACCGGCTGGTACGACGCGGGCCAGGAAGAGTACGTCCCCGAGAACAAGGCCAAGGACAACAACTACAAGTCCGAGGTCAACGGCAAGCCGTTGGTCAAGAAAGCCGAGAAGAACTATTTCTTCAAGCTCGAAAAATACCGCGATGACCTCCTGGCGTTCTATCAAGCACGCGACGAGCAGGGCAAGCCCTACGTCCAGCCCGCGGCGCGGAAGAACGAGATCGTCAACCGCATCAAGGAGGCCAACGACATCCCGATCAGCCGGACCGGTGCGAGTGGCTGGGGCATCCCCGTGCCCGGCGACGACGAACAAACCATCTACGTCTGGATCGACGCGCTGTTTAACTACCTGACGTACGTCGACGACGACGATCGCCGGCACTACTGGGAGAGCGGGGCGACGCACTTTATCGCGAAGGACATCCTCTGGTTCCACGCCGCGATCTGGCCGGCGTTGCAGATGGCCTTAGCAAAATGCGACGGATACGAATGGGTCTGGGGCGAGGGGGTGCAACAGAACCAACTGGTCTACTCGCACAGCTACTGGGTCAGCGAGTCCGGCGAGAAGATGAGCAAGTCGCTGGGCAACTTCCTCGACCCCGCGGCGATCGATAACTACGTCGATGAGTTTGGCCTGGACGCCCTGCGCTACTTCCTAGCGACACGCGGACCATTGGGGACAACGGACAGCGCGTTTTCGCCGGATTTGTTTGTGGAGGTCTATAACAGCGACCTGGCGAATAAATTCGGAAATTCTTGTAAACGCGTAACGGATATGCTTGCAAAATATTTCGACTGTGTGCTACAAGAGGCGAATGTTTCAGATAGTGAAATGAGTAAACTGGTACCGGAAGCTCCTCAGACCTTGTTTCCAAAAACATACTTGTCGCTGTATGAAGATCATGCTAAATATCTTGCTATTGGTGAGGTAGGGTCTTACGGACTTGAACCTGTTGTCGAGGTCAATACATATATTGAACTACTAAAACCTTTTGCTTTGGCCAAAAATGGTGACAACATGCCTGCTGTCGGCACGATACTCTACAACTGCGCTGAGGCCCTTCGTATTGCCTCAGTCCTCCTTTGGCCTTTCATCCCGGATAAGTGCGAGCAGTTCTGGCACCGCATCGGGTGCGGGCACTATGCGGACCAGCTCAAGGACAACGGCCGGGGCGAGCTTGCCGAGTGGGTGAAGTGGGGCCAACTCGAGCCCGGCACACCGATCGAGAAGGGCGAGCCGCTGTTCCCGCGCTATCAGGTCGAGAAGAAGTAGGCGATCCGTTGTTACCACAGTGAACACAGAGAGCCACGGAGCAAGGCAATTTGGAGTCTGCATACGAATCTTGTCTCGCATTCGAGTTGATTCAGCGCGGGTTGAGCGTCGATCGTCAGGTCGCGATGCCACTCGACTACAAAGGCAATCAGATTGATTGCGGGTATCGAATCGATCTAATAGTTGAAGGCCGAGTGATCGTCGAACTGAAAGCCGTTGAACGCGTGCTTCCGATCCATGAGGCGCAACTGATGTCGTACTTGCGTCTCTCCAAAATCAAGACCGGCCTACTCATTAACTTTAATGTCACACGGCTGGTGGATGGCATAACCCGCCGAGTCCTCTAGAATCAAAAAGACTGCCTTCCTCCGTGGCCCTCTGTGCCCTCCGTGGTTAAAAACCGCACTCTATTCAACCTTATTCCAACGGCGCGACCCCGCCGCGGATCTCGTCGAGCTCGATGACGTCGGCGACCAGGTCCCAGGTCAGCTTGTTGGTCCGTGAGGTCGTCTGCGTTTCCTGGTCGGTGATCAACACGTCGCGTCCATCATCCGCGGTCAGCTCGACCTGCTGGCTCTCGGCCTCAAACCTGAGGTGGTCGCCCCGCATCTCGCGTGTGCTGTGCAGTAGGCGGACGTTGTCGTCCGCGGTGACCACGCGGACCTGCGCGTCGGGCGCGTCGTCGTTGAGCCAGACGCTCAGCCCGCCGGTGTCGGTGAGGTCGGCGACGAGCCGGCCGCAGTCAAGCTGCACGGGCTCGCCCTGGTTGCCCGCGTCGTCGCGGGGCTGGTGGACCATCTGCACGCCGTCGATGAGCGTCGCGGTGTTGGTCAGCGCGTCGAGGGTCATGCCTTGCTGCCAGACGAAGAGCGTCGCGCCCCGGCCGGTCATCGCGATCGCGCCTGAGTCGTCCTGGCGATCCGTTTCGTCTTCGGGCGTGCGGTAGTCCTCGAGCACCATCCGGCCGTTGCCTTCGACGACGACGGACTCGATCGGCGACTCGCCGGCCTGCATCGCCGGGCGGTTGGTGAACACGAGCTTGGGCCCTTCGAGGCGGAGGCGGTTGGTGACGCGGTTGGGCTCGGCGGGGTCCCAGGCCGCGGCCATGAACTGAACGCCGCCCTGCGCGACGGCCGAACGGATCTGCCGTTCGTGCGCGTCCTCGCCGTCGTCTTCGATCAGCCGAGCGCCGTCGTGCCGGTAGTCGGGCGAGAACAGCATGTCGAGGCGGTCGCACGTCAGCTCGCTGGCGTCGGTGGATCGTCGGGACTCGCTGCGCACCGCGTCGATGAATTCGGCCTGCCCGGTGACGTTGTTGAACATCATCGACGTCGCCCATTCGATCGTGAGGAACGCGTCCTCGATGCCCGCGTCGGGCCGCTCGGGGTCGTCGATCCTGGTCGCCAGCGAGCCGGGCCCGGTGATGCTGAGCACCTCGGCGCGGTCGTCCATGACGACGAGCTGGCCGGTGAGCCGGCGGTCGTTGGCGATATCGACGACCTCGGCGGGTCGGCGGGGGTTGTTGGACGCGAGCGTGAGCTTGTCGCGTTCGACGTCGCCGATGAGCTGGTCGGCGGCGATATCGATCCGGCGGTCGTCGTAGTCGAGGTTCGCACGCACGTCGCCGACCGCGAGGATCGAGCTGATCTGTGCGAAGGGCTCGTCGCCGACCGCCGCGGGGTCGCCGGCTTCCGGGGCCGGGTTGAGCGCGACCTCGACGCGGTTGCAGGTCAAGACCGACCCGGGCCTTTCAATACGGACGCCGCCCAGCGCCCGCATCGCGGACGCGTAGCTCTCGCCGCGATCGTCGAGCGCGAGGTCGATCGTCAGGCGCTCGGCGTTAATGGCGAACCGCTCGTCGTCATCGTCGCCACGGGCGTTGACGACGACGCTGCCCAGCGCGTTGATGTTCGTGGGCGTGTTGTCGATGCCGTTTTGCTTGTCGGGCCGGGTGAACGCGATGGTGAGCTTGTCCGCGTCGAGGTCGAAGTCCGGGTGCCGGGCGGTGACGCCGCGGTCGAACGTCGCGGTCTTGACGCCGAGGACCCTGGTTGGCGATGGGCCTTGTTCGCCGTCGGTTTCATCAGGCGACTCCGTGTCGGTGAATAATTCGAGGTCCAGCCGGTTGTCCCAGTTGAGCGTGAGCTGCTTGCCGTCTTTCGGGTTGGTGTAGGTGAGTTGGCCGGGGCCGAAGATGGTCGCGTTGCCGTCCTGCTGTCGGACGACGAGGCGGTCGCCGATGATCTCGCCGCCGAGCGCTTCGGAGAGGATCCGGACGGTGGACCCGTCGGCGCTGCGCGCGATGGTTTGTTGTTTGGAGACGAGGTATTCGAGCCGGGCGGTTTCGAGGCGTTCGGTCTCGCCGTTGCGTGTGGTCTGGGCGTAGGCGTCGTCGCCGATGAGGGTGACGTGGACGTCCTTGTCGTCGGCGAGGTGCGCGGGCTTGGCGGGCAGCGGGCTGAGCCGGAGCTCGCCGACCCAGGTGACGACGAGGTCGCGCTGCGGGTCGTGGCTGAAGAGCGAGCGCTGCGCGTTGCGGTCGGGGATCACCACGGCGGGCAGGGCGTTGAGCCGGCGGTCACCGAGATCGCCCGGCAACCCGAGGAAAGCGCCGGGTTTGGGCTCATCGCGTTGGACCAGCCGTGCGCCGGGGATTGGCATGGCCGGGGGTAGCGCGGTGTTGGATTCGCTGGGGTTGCGCGGCGCGGGCGTGATCGCCTCGGTGCCGAGCGAGAAGTCCAGGTGCAGCTCGTCGCCGGCGAGCTCGGACTCGTCGCCATCGCGGACGACGACCCGGTCGAGGAACACCGCGTGGTAGAACTGGCTGGGCCCGGGCGCTTCGTCGGGCGCGGCAGATTCATCGCTGGGCTGTACGTCTTCGGCTGGCGGCTGATCTTCGAAGCCCGATGCCTGTGCCTCGGGGTTGAAGATCAGGTACCGGCCGTGGGTGATGAGCAGTTGCTCGATGCGTCGGCGCTGGGTGTTGTACGCGAGCTTGAGCCCCTCGCCGAAGAAGTCGACCTGCGGCGAGGTGACGTGGACGGGCCCGCGTGTGTCGATGCGGTCGTCCTCGATGCTGAAGTTGATGTGCTGGTCGGGGTCCGCGGGGTCGTCGAGGAAGATGCGCTGCTGGACGAAGCGCTCGTGCGCGGGGTCGTCGGGGTCGGTGACGAGCGTCGTGCCGAGCGGCGCCTGGTAGAGCGTGACGACGACGTTGCCGCTGAACTCGCCGGCACGCGGTGCGCCGTCTTCCATGTCCATGTCGGCGCGGTCGGCGGTGATGGTGATGGCGCGCTGGGTGCCGAGGTTGATCTCGGCGCGGGGGCGCAAGAGCTCGGTGATGCCCATGCGTTTGAGGTTGGCGCGGTCGGCCCGGATGCGCAGCCGGCGGAGCTCGCCGTCGGCGGACTCCTCGAAGCTGGTGTAGTCGAAGCCGCGGATGTTGGCGGCGGTCGTCAGCCCGTCGCCGGATGCGGTGCCGACGTCTGGCGCGTCGATGTCGTCGGGCATCTCGCCGTCGACGCCGGTGACCGCGGCGGGGCCGAAGACGATCGACGCGCCGAGGACCAGCCCGGCGACGGCCGTCGCCCCGCCCACGACTACGATCCGCTTGCTCATCGCGGTATTGTAGTGTTTGGCTTGCGCATCGCTGTTCGCGGTCGGTGGGTAGGCCGATTATCATCCGCCCACTGCGACCACAAAACCCCGAGAGAACCCGATGATTGCCAAAGTATTCAAGGCCTACGACGTCCGCGCGATCTACCCCGAGCCGCTGGGCGAGGACGACGCCTGGAAGATCGGCTACGGCACGGCGGAGCTGCTCAAGCAGGAGCACGGCGGGCCGGGCACGGTCGTCGTCTCGCGGGACCACCGGCCGGCGGCGCCGTCGATGGCCGGCGCGCTGATCGCCGGCATCCGCGCCGCGGGCATGGACGTCGTCGACCTGGGCCGGTGCGACACCTCGGTGCAGTACTTCGCGATCCCGCACCTGGGCGCGGTCGGCGGGGTGCAGTGCACGGCGAGCCACAACCCCATCGAGTACATCGGCTTCAAGATCAGCCGGGCCGGCGCTAAGCCCGTGGGCAAGGGCAGCGGGCTCGACGAGATCCAGGCGATCGCCCAGAAGCTCGAAGCCGAGGACGCAACGTGCGGCGAGCCGACCGGCAAGCTCGAGGAGCACGACATCTGGGACGCCTACGCGAATCACATCCGCGGGTTTCTCAAGCCGGCACTCAAGAAGAAGGTCAAGCTGTTTGTCGACTGCTCCAACGGCATGGGCACGACGCTGCTGGACAAGGTGTTCGACGGCATCGACAACCTCGAGGTCACCGCGATCAACAACACCTACACCGACCAGTGGGCGCACGAGCCCAACCCGCTGGTCGAAGAGAACATGGTGCCGACGAACCTCGGCGTGCAGAACACCGGCAGCGACCTGGGCGCGTGCTTCGACGGCGACGCGGACCGCTGCATGCTCGTCGACGAGAAGGGCCAGCCCTGCGGCTGCGACCACCTCACCGCCTGGCTCGCGGAGACGTTCGTCCAGTCCCACCCCGGCGGGGCGGTCGTCTACGACCTGCGCAGCTCGAAGGTCGTTGAGGAAACCATCCGGTCGCTCGGCGTCGAGCCCGTCCGCGCGAAGGTCGGCCACGTCAATATCAAGAAGTCCCTGCGCGACGCCGACGGCAGCTTCGGCGGCGAGCTGTCGGGCCACTTCTACTTCAAGGACAACAGCTTCGCGGACTCGGGCGCGATCCTGCTCGCCGTCGCGCTCGGCGTGATCGGCTCGTCCGACAAGCCGCTGAGCGAACTCATCGCGCCCTACCGCAAGTACCCGCAGTCCGGCGAACGCAACTTCACCTGCGAAGACAAGGACGCGGCGCTCGCCGCGGTGAAGCGGGACTTCGGCAGCGGCGCCGACAGCGTCGACGAACTCGACGGCATCACGGTCGACGCGTGGTCGTCGATGGGCTGGTGGTTCAACGTCCGCGCGAGCAACACCGAGCCGCTGCTCCGGCTCAACGCCGAGGCGAAGGACCAGGTCATGCTCGACGAGCTGCTGAAGAAGCTGACCCCGATGCTCGGCACGCCGGCGGTGGGGCACTGAGCCGGCTCGGTTATGAGCCGGATGAGCTGCTGCGAGATTCAATCGCTTGGGGCATCGACCCGGTACGTGCGGTAAACATAATCGCGCGCCGATGCGTTGTCGTGACAATCGATGCAGGATGCGAGTCGCCCGCGTTCGATCGTGAGCATCGCGCCTTGTGAGTCCAGGTCGATGTAGCCATATTCCCAGTCGCCGTGCTCGGGGTTATAGCCGGCCTCGCGTTTGATCATCACGCCCACCGCATCGCGCCGGTTGCGTGTTTCGGCTTCGTCGAGGTCGGCGTATTTTTCTTTGACAATCGTCGTGCCGACCGGGAACGGCGCTGGCGCCGAGTCGGGCTCGAAACGGTAGGGCAGCGACGCGAAGCCGGCTCGGGCTTCGGGGTTGACAGCGACGTGATAGCCCGGTGTGTTGTGTGGCCCCAGGTCCTCCGGCGTCAGCGCCGCGATACACAAGAAGTAGGCCTGAGGGTTCGGCTGCACCGGCTCACGCGATACCGTCGGCCAGGTTGCGGACTTATCGAGTAGCTGTTGCGCCCAAACGATGTCATCCGAGGCAACGCCCGCGTCGTGCGGCCGCGTCGAAACGGGAGATCCGCCGTCCGGCTGTGAACGGCCATGCCGATCGTTTGTGTCGGCCGAACAACCCACCAACAAGGCAAAGCACGTGATCCCAACACCGGCCGCGTGTCGCATGATGAATCCTCAAATCCAAGGGCGTTGACGAGAAGCTTGCAATAGCCGGCGGCCTACGGACGCCGGACGCGAGAATATGCGCGTTGTAGCGGCAAAAGGATGCTTTCGTGTCCGGGGCCCGTAGGTCCCCGGCTGTCTTGCTCACTTCTTGTACAACTCTTGCGTGGTCCGAGGTTCGACGCATCGAACGGCTCGCGGTTCCGGCTTACCGCTGATCGAGCAGTGCCTGGTAGACGCCGGGCAGGTCTTTATCGCCCGCAAACCCCCGCTGCGCGATCAGTTCCAGCAGCCCCGGCACCACGGCCAGGTCCTGATCGGTCGCGACGGCGATCAGGTTCTGCAGGTCGATGCGGTCCTGCAGCCGGCGGTCCGACTCGGACAGCACTTTCATCGCGATGAGGTGCGGGATCGCAGCGGTTGGGACAAGCAAGCCGGGGAACGGTTCGGTGATCGTTGCGGCGGTAATAATCTCGCGTTCAATCCCGCAGTGGGAGAACAAGAGGTCGATGAATGGAGACTGTTCGACCGGGATATCCGCGAGTGGCCTGCGATAGCGCATACGAAACGTGGCCAGGGCTCCGGTATGTCGATTGGCAAACTCGACCTCAGGGATATAACCGCTTCGGATGAGTTGGCCAGTGAGTTGCTCGGCATCCGCTTCGGACTCCGCGAGGATTGTCAGGTCGATGTCACGTGTAAAGCGCGGCTCTGCCCGTGTGGCGTAGGCCAATCCGCCGACCAGCGCATAAGTGACATCGTGATCGTTCAGGTCGACGATGATTCGTTTCAAGTATTCTTCGATGGGGTCTTGCATGTCCGGACTTTGAAGCGTGGGTCGTCTGCATCCGGTGTCTGTGCAAGCCACTGGGACAGGCGGTGATCGATCTGTTGCGGCGATTCAGAAGGGTAATACCGAATCAGGTTCTGCCGCATCATGCGGATGCCCGATCGCTGCATACCCAAGGCGAGGCGAAGACGCGCGGAGGCGTGGCGTGGGTTCGAGTCGGCGTTCACCATAGACGATTCATGGGGTTGGCGGTCCATCACCTATACTTTACGGTCAGGGTTTACCATTGGCAGTCCATCTCATCGTTTCGGGGTGGGGTAAACTAACCGCACCTGTTCCGAGGCCCGAAGCATGACCGACCCCGACGATACTCTGGATGCCCTGCGCGAGGCGCTGTCGGTCTCGCCGGACAACGTGGTGCTACGCCGGCAGGTGGTCAAGCTGCTGACCGCACGTGGCCGGAATGACGAGGCCGAACGCGTGCTGCGCGAGGGGCTGCGGATGGCCCCGCAGAGCGAGGCGCTCAAGCTCGCCCTCGCCGAGTGCTTCTACGCCCAGGCCAAGCACTCGGAGGCCGCGGTCGTCGTCGAAGAGCTACTCCAGCGCCCCGACGCCTCGGCCCAGGCCCGGCTGCTGCACGCCCGGCTGCTGCTACGCCGTGGCGAGCTCGACCGCGCGTCCCGAACCTACCGCGAGGCCGTGAAGCAGGACCCCAAGCTCGCCAACATCGAGCTCGATCAGGTGCTCGGCGGGGACGAAGCCGACGACGATGCCGAGGAGCCGCTGCCCTGGGACGACGAAGACGTGGACGAGCAGGGCCGCATCCGCGCCCGGCGAGACGCGCCGGACCACGGGCTGTTCATCGACGTGCAGAAGCCGGACGTCGACTTCAACGACGTCGGCGGGATGGAGCCGCTCAAAGAAGAGATCCGCATCAAGATCATCGAGCCCCTGAACCACCCCGAGGTCTACGAGGCGTACGGCAAGAAGATCGGCGGGGGGATCCTGATGTACGGCCCGCCGGGCTGCGGCAAGACGCACCTGGCCCGCGCGACCGCCGGGCAGATCGACGCGGGCTTCATGCCCGTGGGCATCCACGACGTGATGGACATGTACATCGGCCAGAGCGAGCAGAAGCTGCACGCGCTGTTCGAGGGCGCGCGGGCGCACACGCCCTGCGTGCTGTTCTTCGACGAGGTCGATGCGCTGGGCGCGTCGCGCACCGACCTGCGCAACTCCGCGGCGCGCAACACGATCAACCAGTTCCTCTCCGAACTCGACGGCGTGGCATCGAGCAACGACGGGCTGCTGGTCCTCGCGGCGACCAACGCGCCCTGGCACCTGGACCCCGCGTTCCGCAGGCCCGGCCGGTTCGACCGCATCCTCTTCGTCCCCCCGCCCGACGCGCCAAGCCGGGAGGCGATCCTGTCCGTGCTGCTCAAGGGCAAGCCGACCGAGGGCGTGGAGACCGCGACGCTCGCAAAGAAGACCGCGGGCTTCAGCGGCGCGGACCTCAAGGCCGTCGTCGATACCGCGGTGGAGGACAAGCTCCGCGAGGCGATGAAGACCGGCCGGCCGACCCCGCTGCGCACCAAGGACCTGCTCGCCGCCGCCAAACGCACCAAGCCATCAACCAAGGAGTGGTTCGCGACCGCGAAGAACTACGCGCTCTACAGCAACGAGGCGGGGCTGTACGACGACATCCTTGAATATCTGAAACTGAAATGAGTTTCGACGCGCTCATCCAGAAGGGCTGGGATCTGTTCCACGCCCGGCGTTACGAGCTCGCGCTGGAGCCCGCGGTGCAGGCGGCCGGCCTGGAGCCGGAAAACGCGCGAGCGCCTTATCTTCGTTCGATCGCGCTGACGAATCTCGGACGATATGAAGAGGCAATCGTCGCTGCGGATGAGACACTAGCGCTTGCGCCGGATTGGGAACTGGGACACTTTGCGCGTGGGTTTGCCATCTTGCGTGATACGCAGCGCATGGCGTATCTCGACAACGGCCGGCTGGATCGATCCGAGAAGCCCCCGCCGCGACTGGTCGAAGCAGAACAGCACCTGCGCGAAGCAATCCGAATCGATCCGCAGTCATCGAGCTACTGGGACACGCTCGGCGAGATTTTGCATGTCGCGGGACGGCTTGAACAGGCCGATGATGCATCGCGACGATCGATCGAGCTGGACCCCAACGACGCCTGGCAGTTCACGCACCTGGCCCGCATCCTGCGTGAGCGCGACAAGCTTGCCGATGCAGAAACGGCGTGTCAGCACGGCCTGGCGATCGATCCGAACAACTCGGTCTTGCATTGGCTCTTGGGTTGGCTGCGGATCGAGCTGCGCAGAGCGGGCGAATCGCTGCCTTCCTTCAAGGAGTCGCTACGGCTCTGGCCGCACGCAACGATCGCACGCAAAGGTTTGCTCGAAGCATTACGCGCGGAGTACAGGTGGTATCGCCTCGTCCAAGGTGGGATGATACGGCTTCAGGCGTTTTGTGATCGACCTGCACGACCTCGGCATTTCGGCTGTATGATTCAGTTCGCAGTTTTCTTGGTATCAGGCATTCTCTGCTCTTTTCTGCTGCCTATCCCCAATCCTATCGAACGCAACATCGTGGCATGGATGACAGCGTTAGTGATTACTGCATGTGTAGTCTACACATTCATCGCGGCATGGGTTGTATATTTTGTACTTATGCAAGCGTCGGGTTTATTGCTCTTGGCAAACCCATTCGGGCGGTTGGTACTGACGCCCAATGAGAAGATGTCCCCTGTTCTTGCGTCAGGTTTCATCCTGCCGCTTGTGATCGGCTATCCCCTGCTAAAAGTGATCTCGGAGCTATCGGTGCCCGAGAGCTTCATGAATTGGTTTGCAGGTATTTGCGTTAGTTTCTGGCTGGTCACCCCCGCTTTGGCTTGCTGGTCAGTAACAATTGGTACCCCTCGGTATTGGCTGGGGCGAGTTATCGCCTCCTCTGCCTTGCTCTTATGGTTATCAAGCATCCTGATGAGACCTCTTCGTACCCAACTGATGGATGGTCCACGGCCTGTGTTCATTCTACTGATGGGCTTGTTAATCCTTCACACCGTTTCACGCAAAGCCAAAATATGAACCCAGAAGCCCAAAACGGTGAACGCCTCTTGCGGCAAGGACGGGCGGCGGAAGCCGTCGAGGCGTTTGGCCAGGCGCTGTCGGCCGACCCCAACGACTGGCACACCCAGGCGATGATGGCCCTGGCGCTCAGCGACGCGAAGCAGCCCGCGCAGGCACTCGACGCGGCGCGCGAGGCGGTGCGGCTTGCGCCCGGCCAGCCGTTTGCACACTACGTCCTCGGGATGATCCAGCTCATCGCGGGCAACCTGATCGACGCGGAGCGCGCCGCGGGCCAGGCGATCCAACTCGACCCCAACAACGCCGAGTACTTCCGCCTGCGGGCGCTGGTGAAGCTGTCTGCGGACAAGCCGGCTGAGGCGCTGGCGTGTGTGGACCATGCGCTGAGCATCGACCCGGAAGACACCGCCTGCCTGAATCTGCGTAGCCAGCTGCTGGTCAAGCTGCGTCGGACCGGGGAGGCGCGCGCGGTCGCCGACCAGGCGCTCGCCTCCAATCCCGACAGCGCGCACAGCCACGCGAACGCGGGGTGGGCGGCGCTTAACAGCAACAAAACCAAAGAAGCGTTGGGTCACTTCAAGGAATCGCTTCGGCTGGAGCCGGGCAACGACTGGGCCAAGGCCGGTCTCGCCGAAGCGCTCAAGGCACGCAACCCGATCTACCGGGTCTTCCTTGGGCTCATGCTCTGGCTCATGCGGCTGGACCCGCGCGTCCGGCTAGGCGTGATCATCGGTGGGTACGTGCTTTACCGCGTTGGCTTGTCCGTCTCACGTGACAACCCGGCGCTGGCGCCCTGGCTCTGGCCGGTGCTCGGGCTGTACATGGTGTTCGCTTGGATGACGTGGGTCGGCATGCCTCTCGCGGACCTGATGCTGCGGACCAGTTCCTACGGCCGACACGCGCTCAGTGATCGGCAGCGACTGGTCAGCAACGTGCTGGGCCTTTTCATCGTTTCTGCCTGCACGGCATTTATCTTGTTCTTGGTCACACGGCTTGAATTGTTTCAACTCGCAGCGATCCAACTCGCGCTGTTGTCGCTGATTACGACAGGTGTTCTGCAACGCCACGGCGCACCGCGCTATCCGCTGCTGCTCACGGGGTGCGGGGTCTTGGGCACGTTGATGCTCGGTAGTTGGGGCGCGGCGTTTGCCAGCGACGGGTTGTTCGACCTGGCGATTACCGGCTTCCTCTACGGCTTTGTCGGCATGATGTGGTTCGTCGCGCTCGGCGGGGCCGGCAAACAACGCGGTTACCAATAGCCCCGGTGCAGTCGATATGATGTCAGCCGGACCACATCTCCACGGTGCCAACCCATGACCCCGCAAGACGTCCTCCAACTCGTTCGCGACCGCGAGGTTGCTTATATCGATTGCTGTTTCCAAGAGTTCAGCGGCCCGTGGCAGCACTGTACGTATTCGGCACAAGAACTGACCGAAGACAGCTTCGTGAATGGCTTCGGCTTCGACGGCTCGGTGATCCGCGGTTGGCAGGCGCTAAACGAGTCGGACCTGCTGCTCGTGCCGGTGGCGTCGACCGCGGCGATCGACCCGTTCCGCGATGCGCCGACGCTGCAACTGATCTGCGACATCAAGGACCCGTTGACGAAGAAGACGTTCTCGCGCGACCCGCGGTCGATCGCGCGCAAGGCCGAGCAGTACCTGAGCGACTCCGGTATCGCTGGCCGCGCGCTGTTCTCGCCCGAGGTCGAGTTTTTTGTGTTCGATCAGGTGCGTTATGACCAGCGGAAGGAGGCGGGGTACTACGAGGTCGACTCGGCCGAGGGCAAGTGGAACCGGGGCAGCGCGAGCCCGGCGAACCTCGGCCGGCAGATCCGCGGGTACGAGGGGTTCTTCCCCGCCTCGCCCGCGGACTCGCTGGTGGACCTGCGTTCGCACATGGCGGGCCTGTTGAAGGGCATGGGCGTGCCGATCGAGTGCCACCACCACGAGGTCGCGACCGGCGGGCAGTGTGAGATCGACCCGCGGCAGCAGGGGCTGGTCGATGCGGCGGACACGCTCATGCGCGTCAAGTACGTCGTGAAGAACGCCGCGGCGCGTCACGGCAAGACGGCGACCTTCATGCCCAAGCCGATCCACGAGGACAACGGCAGCGGGATGCACGTGCACTTCTCGATGCGCGACGGCGAGCGGTCGGTCTTCGCCGGCAAGAAGTACGCCGGGCTGTCGCAAGAGGCGCTCTGGGCGATCGGCGGGATCCTGAAGCACGCGCCGTCGCTGCTGGCGTTCACCAACCCGACGACCAACTCCTACAAGCGGCTGATCCCCGGCTACGAGGCGCCGATCAACCTGATCTACTCGTCACGCAACCGCAGCGCCGCGATCCGCGTGCCGGTCTACTCCAAGGACGCGGACAGCAAACGGCTGGAGGTCCGCTTCCCCGACCCGTCGGCGAACCCGTACCTCGCGTTCGCGGCGCTGACGATGGCGGCGCTCGACGGGATCAAGCACCAGACCGACCCGCCCGAGCCGGTCGACCAGGACCTGGAACAGATGGGGCCCGACGAGGTCGCCCACATCGCCCAGACGCCCAACGGGCTGGACGGCGCGCTGCGCGCGCTCGAGGCGGACCACGCCTACCTGCTCGAGGGCGGGGTCTTCAGCGAAGAAACGATCCGGCACTGGATCGGCTACAAGCTTGAGAGCGAGGTCGTCCCGCTCGCGACACGGCCGCACCCGTACGAGTACTGCATGTACTACGACGTGTAGCGCGAGCTGAATCGGGGTCGGGACCGCCGCCTGCGCAGCAACCGGCACAGGGGCTCGCCGCTGTTGCATGCGCGTGCTGTTCGATTTCAGACCGGTCGACGTCGGCGTGTGGCGGCGATGGTGCCGGCACCCAGCAGCAAGAGCAACGAGCCGGGCTCGGGGGTGACGAAGCTGTCGCTCTGCCCGCCCGGATCGATCGACTGGATGTGCAGGCCCACGCGCGTGCCGCCGGCGTTCATCGCGTCCAGGAAACCCTGGAACGTGTTGGACCCGGCGAGGTCCATCGTAAACGTCGCGGACTCGCCGATATCGATCCCGTTCGCGGGCTGGGGGTTGTTGGCGTCGGCGGTATACTCGGCGACAAAGCTGACGGTGTTGCCCGCGGGCAGGTTCGGCGGCGTGCCGGGCGTGCCCCAGTTCGCCGGCAGCGTGGCGAAGCCACTGAGCAGCGGGGTGTCGTCATCGATATAGAACTGGGTGATGACGAAGTCGGTCGAGGCCGTGCCGTTGTTCGTCACGGTGATATCGACCAGGCCCGAGCCGGCATCTGTGACATCGACCTGAACCTGCGAGGCGACGGTCCCGCTGATACCCGAGTTGTTGGTGATCGGTGTGACTGGGATGGTCGCCGCGATGCACGGGCCACCCAAGGAACACGCGGCAACGGCCAACCCGACTTGCGTGGTCAAACGATTCATTCTTAAGCTCCCGCGGGTTTACCGGATAAAAGAAGGTCCCACTCAAACCGCAAGATAACCATGGCACACAGATTCCCTATGCATGATGAGCTGAATCATGCAACAAACTACGCTTTCGGGGGACACCAATAGCGTGAAGGGGTACTTAGTGTGGGGGGATTGGGCGACCGTGCGGGTCACCGCTGGATGCGCATCGCGCCGAACCGCGTGGTGGTCTGGTTGAGTCCGTACCCGACATGGGTCACGCGCTCGACCCCCGCGGGCAGGTCTGCCTCGAGCGTCACCCCGTCGGCGGTGAGGCGGACCGTGCGTGACCGGGTATCGACCGACACCGCGATCGCGTGCCGCCTGGACGGGTCGTGGTCTTCGATCCGTGCCTGGGCAAGGGGCTGGTTGTCCGGGCCGAGGATGACGAATTGGCCTGCGCCGATGTAGACCCCGGCGCGGAGGACCGGGCCGTCATGGTCGGCGAAGGCGATCAGGCCGTTGCGGATCCCCCCGGCCGAGGCGGCCTGCACGGTCGTGCTCAGGGTGAGTGCCTCGGCGGGGTGGTCCAGGGGCCACATCGCGTGGGCGTGGTTGGCCGATGCGGTGATCTCCCAGCCATCGCCCGCGTGTTGGCGGGCCGACGCGATCCCGTCGTGCCGCTTAAACAGCTCGTGGTCGTGCAGGCCGATCGGTTGGTCGTCGCGGTACTGTTCGCGGAGCCGCGTGACCCGGCGCGTGAGCCGGTCGACGACCTGGGCGTAGGCCGGGTCGTCGTACACGTTGTTCATTTGATCCGGGTCCTGCTCGAGGTCGTAGAGCTCCCAGTAGTTGTGCTCGGGCTCGTAGAAGTGGATGAGCGTGTACCGCTCGGTCCGGACGCCGTAATGCGCCGCGACGTTGTGCGGCCCGCGCGACTCGTAGTAGCGGTAGTACAGCGCGTCGCGCCAGGGCTCGGCGTCGTCGCGGGTCAGGTCTAGCAGCGACCGGCCGTGCATCGGGGTGTCCGGCTCGACGCCGGCGATGTCGAGGAACGTCGGCGCGTAGTCAATATTCTGGACCAGTTCTTCAACGCGCGTGCCCGGCTCGATCACGCCCGGCCAGCGCGCGACCAGCGGCATGCGGAACGACTCCTCGTACATCCAGCGCTTGTCGTACCACCCGTGGTCGCCGAGGTAGAACCCCTGGTCCGAGCTGTAGATGACGATCGTGTTCCGCTTGAGCTCGGGGTGGTCGTCGAGGTAGTCGAGCACGCGCCCGACGTTGCGGTCCACGCCCGCGACGCAGCGCAGGTAGTTCTTGATGTACCGCTGGTACTTCCAGCGGATGATCTGCGCGTGGGTCATGCCGGGCATGGCTTCGCGGAACGCCTGGTTCTCTTGCCTGAAGGCCGCGTCCCACGCGGTGCGCTGCTCGGGCGTCAGCCGGCCGATCTGGTTGCGGTAGCCGCGGAACAGATGCTCACCCTCGTCGATCGGGCAGAACAGGTCGTAGGCGAAGTACATGTGCCGGTCGATCTCCATCTCCTGCTGCGCGGCGGCGGGGCCGCGGCCGTCGTAGTCGTCAAACAACGATTCGGGTTCCGGGATGTCCTGATCCTGGAACAGCGGCAGGTCGTCGGGCCCGGGCATCCACGAGCGGTGCGGGGCCTTGTACTGGCACATCAGGACGAAGGGCTTGTCCCGGTCCCGGCCGTCCGCGAGCCACCGCAGCGCGAGGTCGGTGATGACGTTGGTGCTGTGCCCCTCGATGCGGATGCGTCTTTCGGGCGTGATCAGGTCGGGGTTGTAGTACGACCCCTGCCCGGGCAGGACGGTCCAGTGGTCGAAGCCGGTCGGGTCGGAGGACAGGTGCCACTTGCCGATCATGGCGGTGGTGTAGCCGGCGCGTTGGAGCAGCTTGGGGAAGGTCTGCTGGTTGCCGTCGAACTGGTTGCCGTTGCGCATGAACCCGTTGGCGTGCGAGTGCAGCCCGGTGAGGACGGTCGCGCGGGACGGGCCGCAGATCGAGTTGCCGCAGAAGCTGTTGAGGAAGATCGCGCCCTCGTCGGCGAGGCGGTCGATGTTCGGCGTCTGGTTGATCGTCGAGCCGTAGGCGCTGATCGCGTGGGGCGCGTGGTCGTCAGAGAAGATGAAGATGATGTTGGGGCGCTGTGGCTCGCCACCGTTTTCCTTGAGGGCGCGCGAACCCCAGGCGGTCAGCATGCATAGAACCAGGGTTGCGAAGGCGGCGGAGCGGGGGCGTCGCATGCGGGTCTCCGATCGGTGGCGGCAGGTGGTTTGTCCGATAACGCAGCGGGCAACTTCGCGCCGACGCCTTGGGTTAGTCGGCCGGTCAGACGATAACACATCCATCATGCATTTACGCGAATCCGCCCTGGTACTGACCCTGACGCTGGTGGTGTTTGTCCTGGCCGGCTGTGCCGTCGGCCCAGCGACAGACGCCCCCCGCCGGCCGCGCGTGACCGTCCCGCCCCAGCAGCAGGCCCGCGCGGTCCAGCTCACCGAAGAGGGCCAGCGGCTCAAGGAAGAGGGGTTCACCGCCCAGGCGCTCGAGGCGTTCAACGAGGCGATCGAGGAGAACCCGCTGCTCACCGAGGCGCACCTGGGCATCGGCGACATCTACCGGGAGCGCGAGTCGTTCGAGCTCGCCGACCAGGCCTACCGCCGGGCGGTCGTGTCCGACCCGAACAACTTCGATGCGCGTTACTTCCTCGGGCTGACCAACCACCTCCAAGGCAAGTTCGCGCAGGCGATCGCGTCGTACCTCCGGGCGCTGCGGATCGACCCCGGGAGCTACCTGGCCAACCGCGACATCGCCTCGGCGTACCTCCAGTCCGGCGAGCCGGCGGAGGCGGTCGGCTACGCGCAGCGGTCGGTGGAGATCAACCCCGAGTCGCAGCCGGGCTGGGCCAACCTCGCGGCGGCGTACTCGCTGACCGGGGACTACGAGCGCGCGGTCGAGGCGTACCGCCAGACCCTCGAGCTGGGCGAGCCGGCGATGCCCGTGCTGATCGGGCTGGCCGACGCGCACATCAAGCTGGGCAACTACCAGCGGGCGGAGAACGTGCTCAAGGCCGTCGAGCGGCAGGGCGGCGACCCGATCGCGCGCGAGCGGATGGGGCTGGTCCTGTTCAAGCAGCGCAAGTTCGACAGCGCCGCCGAGGCCTATCAGCTCGTGCTGGATGCCAACCCCAACGACACCGCGGCGCTCAACGGGCTGGGCGTGTCATTGATGGCGATCTACCTGCGAGACGGCGAGCAGGACGAGGGCATCCGGCTCAGCGCGCTGGGGCTGTGGCGCAAGTCGCTGCAGATCCGGCCGGGCCAGGGCGTGCTGATCGACCTCATCTCGCGCTACACCAAAGAGTAGCCCCAGCCCGGGCGTTCTCCCGGCCGGTATTCTCGGACACCCCGTGCGCCGTCGGCCGCGGTTCAAGCGACCGGCCGATGCTCGCCGAACGGTATCCGGGCCGTCGATCGGCCCGAGCACCCTCGCAGGAACCCCGCTATGCCAGAGACCGCCCCGACCGCAACGACCCTGGGCCAACGCATCGATGCCCTGCTGGCCCCGCTGTACGCCGAGGCCGACCAGCACCGCGCGACGCTGGCGGATGCGGAGTCGCAGATGGCGTCGCTGCAGCAGCGGGTCGAGGCGGCGAACCACGGGCTGGCGCAGATCGAGGGCCGCATGGCCGAGGTGGTCCGCTCGCTCGCGGGGGACGACCCGGTCATCGCCGCCATCATCGGGGCCGGGCACGGACCGGCGACGCCCGCAACCACGCCGGCTACGCCGGACCCGACGCCGACGACGTTTGACACCGCGGTCGATGTCGCGGCGCAGAACGATGCATCGCCTCAGGGCGACGCCGAGCCCGACGCCGACGCCGAGCCCGCGCCTGAACCGCAAGCCGCGGCCGCAACGATCAGCGAGCCCGCGCCCACGGCGGTGGCCGAGGCCGACGCCTCGCCCGCCTCGGACTCGGGCGGGCCCGCAGCGCAAGCCCCGGCAAACGAGCCGGCCCAGCCGGCACCCGAACCGCCCGCGCCCGCCGGTAGTGAACAGGCGTCAGACCCGCCGACGACGGACCTGACGCCCTCGACCGTGCCGCTGGATCTTGACCCGGAACATGACCAGGCGATGGTGGACGAGGCGGCGTCGCTGCTCGATGCCGAGCCGGGTAGCGAGCCCCCGCCGGACATCGCCGCGGCGGCGGAGCGTGCGGTCGCGGCGGCGAAAGAGCTGCGAGCGAAGTCCGAGCCGGCGGCTTGACGCCGATGACGCGTGTCATGGGGTGCGACCCGCAGCCGGTGCGGATTGAAGTTGTCGGGTGATCTGGCCGATGGTCCGGATAACCGAGGTTTGGTGTGGCGCAGGCCACGCCGAAGGGACGCGCTGGAAGGGCGCGGAGCCGCGTCGAGCCCGTTACGGACCACGCATGCCCAAGTGTTCGACTACAGCAGGATGCTCATCAGGTTCGACACGCCTGGGCAAGCCGCGCGCCGCGCTGGTGGTTTACCGCAAGCGTCGGGGGCAGACCCGGCTGCTGCTGGTCTCCACGGCATCGGACCCGAGCAAGCTCACGCTGCCGGGCGGGAAGATCGCTGGCAACGAGTCGGCGGAGCGGGCGGCGATGCGTGAGACCGCGGAGGAGGCGGGCGTGCTCACCGATGCCCCGCGCCGGCTGGGCCGGTACCTGCACCGCAAGCAGGGCGGACGCATCCACCCGACGCGGGTCTTTGTCGCACGGTTTGCCGGCACGCTCGCCGAGTCGGAAGGCCGATCGCTGCGCTGGGTCACGATCGACGAGCTGCACGGGTCGAAGCTGCCGCTGCGCCGCGCGCTGCGTCGGCAACTCATCGCCGCGCACGCGGTGCTCACCGATCGTCGCGTCGCGGCATGAACCCTTGACACCGGGTTGGCGTATCAAGCACGCTTGTTCTGAGGGAGCGTGCCGATGCGTGTCTTGATGGTGTTGCCGGCGTTGACCGAAGCGACCAGCCCGTTCTTCCGGCCGATTAAGTACGCGCTGTTTCCGCCGCTGGGCCTGGCCGCGCTGGCCGGGCACCTGGACGCGGACCGCGACGATATCCGGATCATCGACGAGCACGTCATGCCCGCCGTCCGCCTGGACCGCCCGCCCGAGCCCCGGCCGGACCTGGTCGTGATCCAGAGCTATATCACCAACGCCAAGCGCGCGTACCGCATCGCCGACCACTTCCGCGCTCACGGCTGCCGCGTCGCGATCGGCGGGCTGCACGCGACCAGTCTGCCCGACGAGGCCGCCGCGCACGCCGACCACCTGTTCCTGGGGCCCGGCGACGCGACGTTCCCGTTGTTCTTGAAGGACCTGCGCGCGGGTTGCCCCGCGCCGCGCTACGACTCACGGCAGCAGCGGCGTACGCTGGCCGGGCTGCCGCCCGCGCGGCGGGACCTGATCGACCGCCGACGCTACCTCGTGCCCAACTCGATCGTCGTCACCCGCGGCTGCCCGCACCACTGCTCGTTCTGCTACAAGGACGCGTTCTTCGCCGGCGGCAAGTCCTCCTACACCCAGCCGGTCGACGAAGCGCTCGCGGAGATCGACCGCCTGCCCGGCCGGCACCTCTACTTCCTCGACGACCACCTGCTGGGCCACCCGCGTTTCGCCCGCGCCTTGTTCGACGGCATGCGCGGCATGCGCCGGGTCTTCCAGGGCGCCGCGACCGTTGACTCGATCCTCCAAGGCGACCTCATCGAGCACGCCGTCGACGCCGGGCTGCGGTCGGTCTTCATCGGCTTCGAGTCGCTGAGCCCCGAGGCGCTGGCCGGCTCGAACAAGCGGCAGAACCTCGGCCGCGACTACGCCCGCGCGATCCAACGCCTCGACGCGCTGGGGGTGATGATCAACGGCAGCTTCGTGTTCGGGCTCGACGGCGACGGGCCGGGCGTCTTCCAGCGGACCGTGGACTGGGCGGTCGACCAGGGCATCGCCACCGCGACGTTCCACATCGCCACGCCCTACCCCGGCACGGCGTTTTACCAGCAGATGTCGGATGCCGGCCGGATCCGCACCCGCGACTGGGACCTGTACGACACCCGCCACGCCGTCTTCGACCACCCCCGGCTGTCGCGCGATGAGCTCGAGACGGGTTACCGCCGGGCGTACCGCGACTTCTACCGGTTCGGCGCGATCCTGCGCGGCAGCCGGACCCACGCCAGCCGGGCCCAGTGCCTCAAGCACTTCGCGTACGCGACGGGCTGGAAGAAGTGCGAGCCGGCGTGGAACCTGCTGATCCGCTCCAAACAACTGGTCGCGGCCCGGCCGGTCTTGGAGGCCGGGCTCGACCTGGCCCGCAGCCGGTTCCGCAAGCGCCCGCCATCCGCGATGCCCAGCGCACCGATCGACCCGCAGGCGCGTGTCCAGCCGACGTTCGAGGGGCTGCCGATCGAGACGCCCGGGCCCGATCGCCGGTGACCGAGCGTGCTGTGGCGATGCGTTGGTCACAAGTCCAAGAAAAAACCTGAGACGCACGGGCGTGCGTCTCAGGCGATGGGAATCATGCAAGGTATGACACCGTCTCGATGCCGCGGGCTTAGGCGCGTCGGCGGCGGAGCAGCGTCGCACCCACCGTGATCAGCGCGATCGCCGACGACGGCTCGGGGACCGTCTCGATCGTCAGCGAGCGGGTGACCAGGTTCGGGTCGCCGTTACGCGCGAGGTTGAAGCGGACCGCGTTGTTGATGCCGGTGGTGGTGACGACCGGATCCGACGTGCTCAGACGGAAGAAGACCTCCGACTGGGTGGGGTTGCCCGAGGCGTCATAGAGGCCGGCAAGCTGCGCCAGCGCGGGGGCCGGCAGCGAGAAGGACACCACGCCGTTGTTGACGATGTCCGCGTCTTGGTGATCGCGCGAGCCGACGAAGACGTTACCGGCACCCAGGCCGGCCGGGCCCGGGACCTCGACGAAGTCGGCGCCTGAGAAGCTGGCCTGGCTTGCGCCGCCCATGAGACTGACAACCATGTCGAAGGGGAACGGGTTGCTCTGGTTGATCGCCTGGGCGTCGAGGGTGATCTCGAACGTCGCGGCCGAGACGGTGTCCCCGGCGGGGATGCTCGGCAGGTTGAAGCCGAGGACGGGCTGGTTGACACGCGTGTCCGAACCGGCGCCGCCGGTGCCGAGTCGGCGGGCGTTGCTGTTGTCGGTCAGGAACGTATTCGAGGCGCCGCTCTCGAAAGCACCTTGCAGCACGTTGTCCGAAGAGCGCGTCGCGTTCACCGTCGCCGCGTCGGCCTGCGCCGTCACGAAGCAGGCGGCGACAGCCATCGCCGGGATCAGGGTCGTCTTCATTCGCATTTTCTTTTCCTCGCTTAAGAAGAGTAACAGGGGTGAAAGGGTTCCTCACGAAAAGCGACGCCGAAGCATGCCTCTCTCAAGAATCTACACGATCAAATGCGCACGAAAGGGGCATCACGCCGCTTTGCTTGTTATTACATCGATGCGGCAGTGATTCCTTCGACTTTGCAACCCGTTCGCGCTAGTCAGTGTGGGGTAGTTCCGATCAGGCAAGCCAGTCAACCCCCACGCGCCGCGCTTACCCACCACGCCGACGCTGAGCGCAGCGAAGCGTCTGGTTCCGCCCTGGTCGCGCTTCTTCCACCCGCATCAGCCCTCAAACACCCGCCGCTTGCCTGCGCCGCAAGACCTCAGGCGACTGCCCGTACCGCAGCCGCAGACACCGCCGACAACGCAGCATCTGGCCCCCGCCCATCACCAGCCCGTACCGCTCGATCAACGCGCTGGCCGCCGCCGACCGCCGTGTGAGCTGGGTGCTCGTCAGCCCCGCGATCCACCGCTCGGCCAGCGCCGCATCACGCACCTCGCCCTCCCGCGCCAACACCCAGAACAGCTTGTACACCCGCTGCCCGCACACCCACCCCTTGCCGTGCGCCCCGCGCGACCCGTCGCCACAGTTCGACGTCGTCCCGGTCACCCCCTTCAACCCTTTCGCATCCACCGTCGATAGCGCCCCACACGCCGACGCTGAGCGCAGCGAAGCGTCTGGCCCCAGCGACACATCCCCCCGATCCCCCGCCCCCGGGCAAACCAAAAAGTACTGCACCCCCGACACACTCGCGTGCTCCCACTTCTCCAGCCACAGCCGCTGCACCCAGCCGTCCCCCAGCCCGAACCGCTTCTCCCGGCAGCCGCCGCGGTTCGGGTTCCCCGACAACCCCGCGTCCAAACCCTCGGCTTCGATCCAACTCCCCTTCCTTGAGGGAGGGGCCGGGGGAGGGTGGCGAATCGCCTCGCGTTCATACGCATACTGCCCCGGCCCGTACCCCCCTTGCTCCAGCGTCATCCCCCGCCGTGCCTCGCCCCTTGACCCCTCGCCCCTATCCCCTTCCTTCCGCCGCATCGCCGGCGCCCGCCCCGTGCGCCAGTCCCCACTTAACGTCCTGGGCATCTGCCCGTCCAGCACCCACTGCATCGTCCAGGCATCCAGGTCGAACCAACCCGCCGAAAGCCGGCCCTTCCCGTTCACCGCCCGCCGCTCGTTCGGCAGGTCCGGCGTGCCCAGCGCCGCCCGCCCCTTGGCCCGGTACACCTTCCCCGTCGGCCCGGCCCGCATCGGCACACACCCCGCCAGCCGACGCACCGCCGACACCTTCAGCTCAAAACATGCCGACCGATCCAAGTGCCCCCGCGCATTGAGCCAACTCGGCCAATGATCAAACGTCTCCAACGTTAGCGGCGGAAGGTCTCTCATACCAAGGGCTGAGAAACCGGGATGGTGCGCACAAACAATCAAAAAAAGACCCGACCCAGGGTGGCCGTGGCACGCCTAAAGGAGATGGGTGGCCGTGGCATGGCGAAGCCATCCCACGGAAGGCCAGTACAGCAAGGCACTCAAGGCGAATTGATCTCCAACAAGGCTCGTTCCGTGGGATGGCTGCGCCATGCCACGGCCACCCGGGCAACAGTCATGCTGCCTCAACTACCCCAAGTAAAATGCACCAATGTCCAACAGGCGGAACTACAACACGCCCAACCATGCGCACGAGTTGACCTTCTCCTGCTACCGCCGATACCCGTTCCTGGAAAAAGACCGAACCCGCCAGTGGCTCGCCGACGCGATCAACCGCGCCTGTGACAAGCACGCTTTTGATCTATGGGCCTACGTCATGATGCCCGACCACGTCCACCTGCTGGTCTGGCCGACACAGCCGCAGTACGACATCGCCGTGCTCCGCCGATCGATCAAGTCGCCCGTCGCGATCCGTGCGATCAACCATCTCAAGCAGAACAACCCGGCCTGGCTCAAGAAGATCGAAAGGCAACGCGGCAAACGCACCGAACGCCTGTTCTGGCAGCCCGGCGGCGGCTACGACCGCAACATCGACAACCCCGCCACCCTCAAGTCCGTGATCGACTACATCCATCAGAACCCGGTCAGGAAAGGCCTGGCCAAAGAAGCAGAACACTGGCGATGGTCCAGCGCGAGCTGGTACAAAGACATGATCACCCTCAACCCCTGCAAGCTCACCCCACCCAGCGAGTTCATCTAACGGCAGTTGCCTTCCTATGGCCGCGGCACGCCTACAGGAGCGGGGTGGCCGTGGCATGGCGCAGCCATCCCACGGAACAGACCCCAGCACCCACACGCGCGAGCAACCATCCAACGGAGGTTCTGTCGTTCCGTGGGATGCTTCCAGCATACCACGGCCACCCACTCAAAGAGTCTCATCCCACGGGCACCCGGCGGCGTATAGATGGTTAGGCAAACCTCAAACCCTTGCCCCCAACTTGACAACGGCTTGCTCATAGATGGCACCTTGCTGCGCGGCAGTGCGCATGAAGTAGCGGCGGGGGTTGGAATCCCGCCTGACATGTGCTAAATTTAACGGTGTGGACCCGCTTGCTAGCGGCACTTGCCGCAATCTGACTTGCATAATCAGAAAGCTGCTACTTCATAGTCACAGGGCAACACATGGCCATGTGTTGTCCTGTGCTCTATTTGAGATGGTGAGTCAATAAGCATCGTGATTAAGACATAGAACCTAAAAGATCTGCTGCTGCGACCAGTCCTGGACCAGTAAGCTTCCAGCCCGATTGTTTTGAGCCCGCTAACTTATTTCCCATTGCTTTCATGTAATGGCTGTGATTGCCTGCATCGTAAAATCCGTATCGATCGCAAAGGTCTCTTGCACTACGATCATCAAAAGATGGCTCTCCAGTTCTCAGAAACTCTGCAATGCCTTGAAGTAAGTAAGCGTTGCGAGATTTCTGCCCGCTTTTTGAGCCAGGGATCGATGCTGCAATTATTTCGACATCATCTGTGTCAATGTGGAAAACACTTTCGATCTCTTTTTCAGAAACTGCGTGTTGCTTCATCCAAGTTAAAACTCTTTTGTGAGAAACTAGTTCGCTGCTTCTTGTGGAAGCCTTGTGTGGTTCGGTAGCAACTGGATTGATCGAGGCGTTATTCGATGATAGATCGATTTGCGTGTCGCCTATAGCCAGCATGGCGGCTGAAATCGCTCTATGCCTTTCTTCGGATGACAATGGTTCCAGTAGGTCTATTAGGGCAGTGAGTGTTTCGGTAATTGGCGAAGGCATCGGTTTGGCTCCTAGGTCTCGATAATGGTATCTGCCGACACCATGCCTTGTCAACCGAGAAATATGCCTAGATAACCCTATATATGCTTAAAAATTCAGGAAAACTGCCATGGGCGTCAACGTATGCAGGAAGATGCATCAGAAAAACGCTCATATGTATATCAGAAAGAATTTATAAGCAACGCAATACAAGTACTTTAGGAAATATGCAGTCATGTATTTGTCATGTAGGCGTTACGCTTGAAGACGAGAGGGGGCATACAAAAAATATATCAATCAGTCTACGCGAAGCTCCGGCGGGTGGCCGTGGCATGGCGGAGCCATCCCACGGAACGCGTTTGATGTGGTGAGTATGAGTGAGACGGGCATCTTTGTCTACTATCCGTGGGATGCCTGCGGCATGCCACGGCCACCCATGCAAAAACCCCAGCGGTTGGCTGGGGTTTGCGTGAGGCAGATTGATCTTGCTGGTGTGAATCAGCTCTTCGCCATTTTTCGCAGCACTGTGTGCAGGATGCCGCCGTTGCGGTAGTACTCGACTTCGACGGGGGTATCGATTCTGCACAGCGCGGTGAACTGGGTCGCCGTGCCGTCGGGCTTGGTCGCGGTGACGTGGATGTCCTGGCGGGGTTGGACGGCGTCGTCGATCTGGATGTCGAAGGTCTCGGTGCCGTCGAGGTTCAGGGTGTGCGCATCATCGCCGTCCTTGAAGGTTAAGGGGAGGACGCCCATGCCGACGAGGTTGGAGCGGTGGATGCGTTCGAAGGACTTGGCGATGACGGCCTTGACGTTGAGGAGGTAGGTGCCCTTGGCGGCCCAGTCGCGGGACGAGCCCATGCCGTAGTCGACGCCGGCGAGGACGATGAGGGGGGTGCCGGCTTGTTTGTAGTTCTGCACGGCGTCGTAGATGTAGCGGACGGGCGCGTCGCCGACGCCGGTCTTGGGGCAGTCTTCCGGGAGCGGCGTGAAAGAAGCTTCCGGGGGCAGGCCGGTGAAGTCGACGGTGAAGCCGCCCTCGGTGCCGGGGGCGAGCTGGTTCTTGACGCGGATGTTGGCGAAGGTGCCCCGGGTCATGACGCGGTCGTTGCCCCGGCGCGAGCCGAAGGAGTTGTACATGGACTTGGCGACGCCGTGGTCGTCGAGGTAGTTGGCGGCGGGGGTGCCGGACTTGATGGCGCCGGCGGGTGAGATGTGGTCGGTGGTGACCGAGTCGCCGAGCTTGGCGAGCACGCGGGCACCGGCGATGGGCGTGATGGGTGCGGGCTCGGGGGACAGGCCCTGGAAGAAGGGCGGTTCCTGGACGTAGGTGGAGGCGGGGTCCCAGGCGTAGAGCTTGCCGGTGGGGGACTTAACGTCCTGCCAGTCCTGGGAGCCCTTGAAGACGTCGGCGTACTCGGCGAGGAACTGCTCGCGGGTGACGCAGGAGGCGACGAGGTCGAGGACTTCTTGCTGGGTGGGCCAGATGTCTTTGAGGTAGACGGGGTTGCCGTCCTTGTCCGTCGCGAGCGGGTCGTTCTGCAGGTCGATGTCCACCGTCCCCGCGATCGCGTACGCGACGACGAGCGGCGGGGAGGCGAGGTAGTTTGCGCGCACATCGGGTCCGATTCTTCCAGAAAAGTTGCGATTACCCGAGAGGACCGATGCTGCGACGATGTCGTTATCGTTGATCGCTTTGGAGATCGGTTCTGGCAGCGGCCCGGAGTTGCCGATGCAGGTTGTGCAGCCGTAGCCGACGGTCTGAAAGCCGAGCGCGTCGAGGTCGGCGGTGAGGTTGGACTTGTCGTAGTACTCGGTGACGACTTTCGAGCCGGGCGCGAGGGAGGTCTTGACCCAGGGCTTGCGCTTCAGGCCCAGCGCGTTGGCTTTCCGCGCGACGAGCCCGGCGGCGATCATGACCTCGGGATTGCTGGTGTTGGTGCAGGAGGTGATCGCGGCGATGACGACCTTGCCGTCATCGAGGGTAAAGGTCTGGTTGTCGTAGGTGACGTCGGCCTGCGGGGGGGCGGCGAGGGTGGCGGTACCCGCGGATTCGCCTTGCTCATCCGCGGCTTGGCGGGCGAAGGTGGTCTCGAGCGCTTTGTTCCATTCGGGCTGCATCTCGCTGAGGTCGATCCGGTCCTGTGGGCGCTCGGGCCCGGAGAGCGAGGGCTCGACGGTGCCGAGATCGAGTTCGAGCTCGTCGGTGTAGACGATGTTTTCGGATTCGTTGCGCCAGAAGCGGTTTTCTTTGCAGTACTGCTCGACGGTGTCGATGAGTTTTTCGTCACGGCCGGTGAGCCGCATGTATTTGAGCGTCTCGTCGTCGACGGGGAAGAAGCCGATGGTCGCGCCGTATTCGGGGGCCATGTTGGCGATGGTCGCGCGGTTGGCCAGGGGCATGTGGTCAAGGCCCGGGCCGTAGAACTCGACGAACTTGCCGACGACGCCGTGCTCGCGGAGCATCTCGGTAACGCGGAGGACCATGTCGGTGGCGGTGACGCCCTCGTTGAGCTTGCCGGTGAGTTTCACGCCGACGACTTCGGGGATGAGCATGTAGATGGGCTGGCCGAGCATGACGGCTTCGGCTTCGATCCCGCCGACGCCCCAGCCGACGACGCCGAGCCCGTTGATCATGGTGGTGTGCGAGTCGGTGCCGACGAGCGAGTCGGGGAAGAGGGCGGGGTGGCCAGACGCTTCGCTGCGCTCAGCGTCGGCGTTGTTTTTTTGTTCCCAAACGACCTTTGCTAAGTACTCGAGGTTGACCTGATGGACGATGCCGGTGGCGGGGGGGACGACGGCGAAGTTGTCGAAGGCCTGCTGGCCCCACTTGAGGAAGGTGTAGCGTTCGCCGTTGCGTTCGAATTCTTTTTCGGAGTTGATGGTGAGCGCGACGTCGGAGGCGAAGGCGTCGACCTGGACGGAGTGGTCGATGACCAGGTCGCACTGGACGAGGGGGTTGACCTTGGTGGCATCGGCTTCGTTGCCGGTCATGCGGACCAGGCCGGCGCGCATGGCGGCGAGGTCGACGACGGCGGGCACGCCGGTGAAGTCCTGCAGGACGACCCGGCCGGGGCTGAAGGGGATCTCGGTCTCGCCGACGCTTTTCGCGTTGTAGTTGGCCAGGGCCTGGATGTGGTCCTGGGTGACGATGTAGTTGTCGAACTTGCGGAGCACGGCCTCGAGCAGGACGCGGATGGAGACGGGCAGGGTGCTGACGTCGCCGACCGCGTCGAGCTTGTAGATCGTGCGCGGGCCCAGGGGGGTGTCGAGGGTGGTCTTGGCGTTGTACGGGTCGTTGGCGGTGGTCATTCGGTTGCGGTCCTGGGTCGGGCGTTTGTTAAGCGGTACCAGACGCTTCGCGGACTCGGCGTCGGCGTGGTCGGGGGTTGGGTTTCAGGCGTCGTGGCTCTGCCCTGCATGATGGGGCAGGGGCGCGGCGGAAGCAAGCCGGGCGGGTCGGGCGGTGGCGCGTCGCTGGTCTCGGTGCTACTGGTCGGCGGGCGCGTCGCGCTGCTGCCCCGGGTCGGCGTCGGCCGGCTGCTCGGGCACGAAGACGGCGCGGACACGTACGGCCCGGCCCTGCGGATTGCCGTAAGCACGGACGCGGATCAACAGCGTCTGGTCGGCGGTGACCGGCAGGATCGTCGCCTCGTTGCCCACATCCCCGCCACGGTCCGAATCGACGTGCAGGAACGGGTCGGCGAGGTTCTCGGCCCGGTGCATCTCGAGCATCACGTCCGCGTCATCGGACCGGGCGGTCAACACGAGGATGCCCGTCTGCTCGGGCGTAAAGACGAGCCACTCGCTGTCCTGAGCGTCGAAAGCGTCGAGCGCCTGATCGAGCCCGGGCGTGAGGGCGGTGGCCTGCTTGAGGATCGTGTCCGCGTCCAGCTCGGGGGCCGGGGGTGGCTGGTCGGCGGCCTGCTGGCGCTGCTCCTCGGGGGTCGGCAAGTCGAGCCATTGGGCGGAGGCAAACGGCGACTCTTCCTCGTCGGGGTTGGTGGCGGCGAGGGTGATCTTGTAGCTGCCCGCCGACTGGATGTGCAGGGTGTAGGCAATGTTCGAGCCGTCGGGGGTCAACGCCTTGTAGCCCAGGCCGTCGTGGTGGAACCCCGGGCCGCGGATCACGAGCTCGTTGTTGCGCACGCGGTTGCGCCCTTGCGGGCCCTCGGCTTCCGGGCCCAGCCCGACCAGCGGCGTGCCCGCGGCGGACTCGACGATGAGGGACGGCGCGCCGCCACGCGCCGCGACGACCAGGGTCAGCATGCCCGGCCGCTGCGTGTGCAGCTTGTAGACCGCCGGCCCGTCGCCCAGCTCGATCGTCTCGCCCAGCGGGATCGCTTCGAGCTCTTCCAGCGCGTCGGGCTGCTCGCGCGGGGCGTTGTCGTCGCCTTGGTCTCGCTCGTTGTCGTAGAGCCCGCCCTGGTCCGGCTCGGCCGGGGCTTGCCGCGGCGTGTCGGGCTCGTCGGCGGGTGGCGCGGCGGGTTGGGCCGACAGCGGTGACGGGTTGATGCCCAACGCACCGGACAGCGCGATCAGGGCGAGGGTGTGTCGCTGTGGCGTGGTCATCGGCCTGCCCCCGCTTCCTCGTCGTCGGCGGGCAGGAACCGCGCGCGGGCGCGGTAGGTCGTGCCGGCACTGGACTGCGATACCACGCGGATGTAGACCTGATCGCCCTGGGCCAGGTCGCCGCTGTAGAGCTCGTTGGAGGTGTTGCCCCGGCGGTCGCCGTCGATGTGCTCGCTGGGCTCGAAGAAGTCGCCGCGGGTAAAGACCTCGAGGATGAGGTCCCCGCCCCGGCCGTTGACGTCGAAGACGACCAGCCCGTCGGCGGGCGCGGTGAAGGTGTACCAGTCCTGGGTCGCGCGGTCGCCTTCGACCTCGCCCTCGACGGTGTCGCCGGGCCGCAGGGCGGTGGCGTCGTCGGGTTTTTTCGGGGCCAGGTCGCCGAGCTCTTCGACCGCGAGCCAGGACGCGCCGATCCAGTACGGCCCGCCGTTGCCAAGCGGCTCGATGGCGACCTCGTAGTCCCCGGCTTCGGTGATGGTGACGGTGAGGTGTTCGGAGCCGACGTCGCCGTTGTAGTCGATGTCGCAACGGCCGTCGGGCAGGGTACGTCCCTGGGCGTTCTTGACTTCGATGGTCATGTCCTCGCCGGTCTTGGCGCGGACGGCGACGGTGAGCAGGCCCGGGCCGTCGGCGGTGAAGCGGTAGGGCCGGGCGCGGCCGCCGGCGTTGGTGCCGTCGCCCGCGTGGCCGATCGGCAGCTCGGGGTAGTTCGCCAGCCGGGGGTTGACCCGTCGGCGATCCCCGCCCGCGTCCTCGGCTTCATCAACGACCGCATCGACGGCTTCTTCCACCGCCTCTTGTAACGCTGCCTCGATCTCGGCGATGTCTTCTTCGGTGATCGCCGCATCCTGGGCGACCGCACCCGGCACAAGCACCAAGCCCACCATCAACCCCAGCAACGATGCAGGGGCTGCGCGTGTCGCCATGCGGACGCGATGCGCCCGCGCGCTTCGCCTTGCTGTGCGATCGATTGGGTTGGGTTGGTTGGCCATGCTGGATATCCCCGTGATGAGATTATTCGCCGACGTCTGGTCCATGTGCTTCGTCGCTGCCCGCTGCTTCGCCGTGATCGTGTGCGTGCGGCGCTTGCTCGTGCCCTTGTTCGACAGCGTCTGCGCCCTGCCCCGCGTCCCCTGCCTCGCCCAGCCAGATGCTGCGCAGGCGGGTCTGCACGCCGCGGTCGGTGAGGTCGTTGACGCGGACGATGTAGGACTCGCCGCGGCGCATGTCGATGACCACGCCCTCGTTGGTCGCGTCGCCGTCCATATCCGAATCGACGTACTCGACCGGGTCGGCGTAGTTGCCCTGGCGGAAGACGGTCAGGGTGAGGTCGCCGCGGTTGGCGTTAAACAGCAGCGCGAGCTGGCCGTCGGCCGGCGCGGTGTAGCGCAGCCAGAGGAACACGGCGTCCGAATCCCCGCGTGGCACGCGCGGCCGCTGCGGCTGGCCGGGCGTGATCGCGACCATGTTCTCCGGCTCGGGTGGTGGGGCGGCGGCCTCCCTCGCCTCGGCGCCTTGCAGCGCTTGGAAAGGCACCCACGCCGACCCGATGACCACCTCACCCGAGGAACCCGACGCCAGGCGCACCCGGTAGGCGCCCGCCTCGCCCAGCGGGATCATCGCGTGCCGGACCGGCAGGTTGCCGCCGCGGTGCGACCGGTTCTGCTGCATGGCGAGCGACCGGCCCTCCGCGTCCAGCAGCGACACCTCGACCGAGGCCAGCTCCCCGCCCCAGCCCAATGTCAGCATCCCCGCCCCGTCGGCCACGAACGCCAGCTCGACCGGCTCGCCCGCTTCCAACGCCACCGCCGACATCGCGCCCACGACCAGGCGACCGCTGCCGTCGTCCGGCTCCAGCGGGGGCGGGTCGTCGGCGTGTGCGGCGGACACCACGCCGACCAGCAGCAACACCAAGCCGTACCACCCGGCCCGGCGGCCCCGGCATCGAACGGTAGGGGCGGGTTGTCGTTGCATGGGCATGACCGCCATCGTACACCTCGCCCCATTGAAACGCACCGGCGATGCCGGAGGTTCAACCGCCTGGCCGAGCGTGGCCGGCTCTGGCGTAGAATCCCTGCCATGACCGCCCCCCGCCCGATCGTGATCCTCGGCCCGACCGCCGGGGGCAAGAGCGACCTGGCCGTTGGGCTGGCCGAGCGCCTGGGCGGCGAGGTAGTCGGGGCCGACGCGTTCCAGGTCTACCGCCGGCTGGACGCGGGCACCGCGAAGCCCGACGCCGGCCTGCGGGCACGGGCCGTACACCACCTGATCGATATCGCCGAGCCGACCCAGCGGTTCACCGTCCACGACTGGCTGGGCCGGGCCCGCGACGTGATCGCCGACATCCAGCAGCGCGGCAAGACGCCCATCGTCGTCGGCGGGACCAACCTCTACCTCAAGGCCCTGCTCGAAGGCATGTTCGACGGCCCGGGCCAAGACCCCGCGTTCCGCGCCTCGCTGGACGGGCTCGAGACGCCGGCCCTGCACGAGCAATTGAAGCACGTCGACCCCGCCACCGCCGACCGCGTCAAGCCCAACGATCGCCAACGGATCGTCCGTGCCCTGGAGGTCCACCAGCTCACCGGCCAACCCATCAGCGCGCTCCAGACCCAGTGGGCGGACAGCGGCTGTTCCTCAAACCCTAACCCCCTGCACCCGGCCCCCACCCTCGTCGGGCTGCGTTGGAGTGCCGAAGCGATCAACCCGCGCATCAACCGCCGGGTCAAAGCGATGTTCTACCCCGACAAGGTCGAGCCCGAGCTCGCCAAGGCGGTCTGTATCCACGGCGAGTCGCTGATCGATGAGGTCCGGCGGCTTAAACAAGATGGCGCGTTCGAGCCGATCCCCGCCCAGCACGCCGACGCTGAGCCCGGTTTAGCGGGCGAAGCGTCTGGCCCGGTCCCGCAAACGGTTGTTGCCCCCAACCAGGCGCGTGAGGCGTTGGGGTACAAGCAGGTGCTCGCTTGGATGGAGGAGTCCGATCCGAAGATCGCCTCGCTCGACGACGCGTACGAGCGGACCAAGGTGCTCACCCGCCGGTTCGCCAAGCAGCAGCGGACCTGGCTCAAACGCTTCGCGGGCACCGGCTGGATCGACTGCGACCGGGCGGATGCGTCGGCTGTGCTTGACCAGGCGATCGCGTACGTATCGCTAAGCTCCTGAAAAATAACAAATTACGAGTTGTGCTTGACAAGCGGGCACAATCCGGTTCAAGTGTCCGCCCCCCGCCGGGCGATACACGCCAAGGATGAACCACGGCCCGACCCGGCCCGTAGACCTACCCACATGGCCAAAAAGTCCACCAAGAAGAAGTCCGCTGCGCGCCCCGGTTCGTCCGGCGGCAGACGCCGTGGCATCGACCCGAAACAGGCCGAGGGCAAGCACCTGGTCATCGTCGAATCCCCGACCAAGGCCAAGACGATCAACAAGTACCTCGGCCCGGGCTACTGCGTCATGGCCAGCGTCGGCCACATCCGCGACCTGCCGCCCCGCAACCCCACCGGCGTCAAGGCACCCGTGCCCGGCGTCGATCTGGACAACGATTTCGAGCCCACCTACCAGGTCATGGACGACTCGAAGTCGACCGTCCGCGACCTGAAGAAGGCCGCGAAGCTGGCCGAAGACGTCTGGTTCGCGACCGACCTGGACCGCGAGGGCGAGGCGATCGCCTGGCACGTCGCCCACGCGCTCGACTACCCGGTGAAGAACGCCAAGCGCGTCGTCTTCAACGCGATCACCAAGAAAGAGATCGAGAACGCCTTCAGCCACCCCCGGCCGATCGAGACCAACCGCGTCGACGCCCAGCAGGCCCGGCGGATCCTCGACCGCATCGTCGGCTACCAGGTCTCGCCGCTGCTCTGGAAAAAAGTCGCCGGCGGGCTGAGCGCAGGACGCGTGCAATCCGTCGCAACCCGCCTGGTCGTCGAACGCGAACGCGAGATCGAGGCGTTCACCCCCGACGAGTACTGGCGCATAGGCGCGGTCTTCGCCACCGACGCGTCGCAAGCCGGCAAGCTCGGCGAAGCATGGCGCGACTTCTTCTACGTCGGCGAAGACGAGAACCCGCGGACGGTCAAGGAGCAGAACGCCTGGCTCAGCGAGCGCAAGTGCCTCAAGGCCGAGCTCGTCGAGGTCGCCGGCAAGCCGTTCAAGCCCGACAACCGCGACGCCGCGCTCAAGGCCGCCACGTCCCTGGGTTTCGACCTGGGCGAAGCGATCGAGTCCCAACACGACGACGCGAAGGGCCCGCAGCAGCACCAGGTCAAGTACCTCGGCGGGGTCGCGGACGCGCCCGAATTCAAGATCACCGCGATCGAGACGAAGCGCACGACCTCGCGCCCCAGCCCGCCATTCATCACCTCGACGATGCAGCAGCAGGCGTCGACCCGGCTGGGCTTCCAGCTCAAGCGCACGATGCGCGTGGCCCAGCAGCTCTACGAGGGCATCGACCTCAAGGGTGCCCGCGGGCAGACCGGCCTGATCACGTACATGCGGACCGACTCGACGCACCTCTCGGCCGAGGCGCTGTCGTCCGTGCGCTCATACATCGAGTCCAAGGTTGGTGGCGACTACCTGCCCGAGAAGCCGAACTTCTACAAGTCGTCGAACAAAGACGCGCAGGAGGCGCACGAAGCGATCCGCCCGACGGACGTGTCGATCACGCCCGCGTCGATCCGCGGCGTGCTCAACGACGAGCAGTTCAAGCTCTACGACCTGATCTGGAAGCGTTTCGTCGCCTGCCAGATGGTGCCCGCAAAGTGGGACTCGACCGCGATCACGATCACGGCGAACGCCGACGCTGAGCGCAGCGAAGCGTCTGGTACCGACGCGAAGTTCCGCGCGACCGGCCGCATCCTCGTGTTCGACGGCTTCCTCAAGGTCGCCGGCGTGCCGACCTCGGACGACATCGTCCTCCCGCCCTTACAGGAGAATCAGCCGGTCGGCCCGGTGGACCTGACGCCGACCCAGCACTTCACCAGCCCGCCGGCGCGGTTCAACGAGGCGTCGCTGCAGAAAAAGCTCGAAGAAGAAGGCATCGGCCGGCCGTCGACCTACGCCGCGATCATCGGCACGATCCAGGACCGCAAGTACGTCGAGACCGTCACGCCCCGCGACAAGCGGCTGCGCGCGACCGACCTGGGCAAGGTCGTCACGGACATGCTCGTCAACGCGTTCCCCAAGATCCTCGACGTCGGCTACACCCGCGAGATGGAGGCGCACCTCGACGAGATCGAGTCGGAGAACAAGGACTGGCGCAAGACGCTGCACGAGTTCTACGACCCGTTCAAGGACGCGCTGGACCACGCGCACGAGAACCTCAGGCACGCCAAGGCCGAGACCCAGCCCGCGCCCGACGACCTGACCTGCCCCAAGTGCGGCAGCCCGACCGAGTACAAGTTCGGCCGCAACGGGCGGTTCCTGTCCTGCACCGCGTTCAACGTCCCGCCGATCAAGGTCGACGTCGAAGGCCACCCCGGGCAGTGGTTCCTGCATAAGGCCAAGGGCAAGGCCCGGCCGAAGGTGATGAACGCGGACCAGAGCGACAAGGTCAACTGGACGAAGCTGACCAAGGACGACCAGAAAACGTTCCAGAAGTTGTCGGACGAGATGCCCGAGCCGTGCAAGTACGCGGCGCCGATCGACAAGCACGGCCGGCCGATGGAGCCGGAGCAGACCGACATCCTTTGTCCCGACCCGCCGGCGGGCGACGGCAAGCCGATGATCAAGCGGACCGGGCGTTTCGGCCCGTTCCTCGCGGCGCAGAGCTACCCGGACGTGCAGTACATCGTGAAGCTGAACGCGAAGACGGGCGCGGTCGAGCTGCCCAAGCCCCCGCCGATGACCACGGACATCCTCTGCGAGAAGTGCGGCGAGGAGAGCGAGGCGACCTACTACCTGCGCGACTCGAAGCGCGGGCTTTGGCTGAGCTGCTCGCGGTTCCCCAAGTGCCGCGGCCGGGCGACGTTCAGCAAGCTGGACGAAGCCAAGCAGAAAGAGCTTGAGAAGGCGTGGAACAGGCACCTGAAGGAGAACCCGGTGCCGGAGATCCGCACGACCTCGGGCCGGGTGCTGCAGGAAGGCGACGACTACGTCCCGGTCATCGCCGGCGAAGACGAGCCCGTTGATTCCGAGGCGATGAACGATGCGGCGTGAGCTGGCGGATCATTTGATCGCAATGACGACCGACACCAGCGCTTGCCCGGGCAGCGTGACCGTCGTGCCGTTGTGGGCGATCGGTTCGAGGTCGTTGCGTTCATCGGTTAAGTAGATCGCGGCCGCTTGGTTTTTTTCGAGCTGTGGCAGACGGATGTTGTATGCCAACTCCGTCGGGTTGGTCAGCACCACGGTGAGTTGCTTCTCGTCCGCCGATCGGTACGCCGAGACGAAGACGCCGGGCGCGCCGTCGATCGTCGCGTCGATGCGCACCGCGCCGGGGCGGATGAACCGGCTGTAGTGGGCGATCGTCCAGAGCCGCTTCTTCGGCGTGGCGACCTGGCGTCGGCGGTCGACCTGGATGAGCCCGTCGCGGTAGTTGTACTTGCTCGCGCCCAGCCAGTAGGTCCACTCGACGACGCCGGCCTCGACGAGGTCGCGGTGCATGACCTGGGCCATGACCATCGCCGAGTCCATCGTGTAGTCCGTGCCCGGGCGCAGCTCGCACCACTCGGTCATCGCGACGGGGATCGGCCGGCCGCGCTCGTCGATCCACCTTGTGAGCGCCCGGCGTTCTTCATCGGTCGAGTGGTACGAGTGGATCGCCAGGCGGTGCAGCTTCTGCGAAACCACCGGGTCGTCGAGGATCAGTTGCAGGTACTGTTCGGTCGGCGAGCCCCACGCGCCGGCCTCGGGTCCAAGTAGCTTGAGGTTGCTGCCGCGGCGGTCGATTTCCTCGGCGACCGCGCGGAGCACGGCGAGCGTCGTTTCGGGTTTGTAGTGAGCGCCTTCCTGGTGCCGGCGTGGCCCGCCCCAGTCCCACTGCGGCTCGTTGATCGGGCTCACCGAAACGTCGGGCAGGTCGTACTGGTTGACGATCGCATCGGCGCGGTCGATGAGCCAGCGGGCGAAGGCGTCGGCGTTGTCGGCGTCGAAGTTCTCGCCGCCGCCGACCCCGCCGCTGACCATGCCGCTGCGCGTGAGCTCGGCCGGCGGGCTGTTGGTGAAGATGACAAAGCGTTCGACCCCGCGCTCGCGTGCGCCCTTGACGACGCGCAGGGCGTTGGCATCGGCCGAGAGGTCCGGGCCCTCGGGCGTGTCGGGGATCAGCGTGGTGCGCCGCCAGGGGTCGCGGATCTCTTCGCCCGAGCCGGCGCCGAGGTTGTATCGGAAGATCGTGAGCCGGGCGCCGCGTTCGGTAAACAGCAGGTCGAGCAGGTCGTTGCGTCGCTTGTCGTCCCAGCCGCCGACGGTCGGCGACCACCACGCGCCCGACGTGCCGAAGCCGTCGATCGTCTGGTAGGTGGTCGCCGGGTCAAGGCGCAGCACGGCGTCTTCGTGGGGAGCCGAAGACTGGCAGCCGGTGGTCAGGGTGAGCAGCAGGGCGGCGAGCGTGGTCAGCATAGGGCTGGGCACAGATGAGTCGTGTGGTCGGGGGCAGGGCATCGGCGAACTGTAGACGCGATCGGGGGGCGTGTGTAACAGGCGGGCTAGGCAATCCAGCGCGCTACACGACAACCCCACCCCGTGTCGCGTGACTGCCGCGCCGTTCAGCACGGTGAACGCGGTGATCTGTTTTATGGCGGTTGGTGCGTGCCGATGGGGCTCCATCATTGCCGAGCGTCCGGCGATCGAGGTGGTATGGGGTTTGCACCAGCTTCGTTGCATCAATTGACCGGCCGAGGTTTTAAGAAAGGATGGGCAAGATGCGATTCGCCGACCAACCCGAATCGACGCCGAATGGCAGGACGGTGGCGCTGCCGATCCACCCGCTGGTGACCCTGGAGTGCTGGGCCTCGGCGTTGCAGATCGAGATCGCGGACGGGCAGCTCTCGCGCAGCGATACCGCCCGGTTGCTCGAGCAGGTCGAGCGTGACCCCGACGCCAGGCGCTACTACCACCGCGCGGTGCAGGACGATGTGCTGCTGCTGCGCTTGTTCGGGGTCCCACAGGGCCGCGAGGTGGCATAGGGCGCTGGTTCATCGCGTCTGCACCGACGCCGCAGCATCACCGCCGGGCTTGGGCTAGGATGCGGGCCTGACACGCCGCGGCATCGGTGCATGGGGTCCGACGATGAACGCCCGAGAGATTCGCAAGCTGATCAGCGTCGAGGACATCCTCGCGTACTGCAAGCCGGTGCGCGGCGGGTGCTGGGCCTGGCAGGGCTCACTGCACAACGACGGCTACGCGGCATGGAACACCGGCGGGCGTCAGGTCAAGGTCCACCGCGCGTCGTACCTGCTGCACAAGGGCGCGATCCCCAAGCGGCGCTTCGTCTACCACACCTGCGGCAACAAGCACTGCGTTAACCCCGACCACCTCGAGCTGGTCGACCACAAGGGGCTGTACCGCAAGAACCTCGAGCGCGGCAGCGTCGCCCGCGGCGAGCGCAACGGCTTCTCGACCCTGACCGCGAAGAAGGTCCGGCGGATCCGCCGGCTCGCCGAGTCGGGCAAGTACTCGCACCGGCAGATCGGCGACATCGTTGGTTGCCACCAGACCAACGTCACGCGCATCATCAACCGCACGTATTGGGCGCACGTGGATTAGGCGTGCCGGGCGACGGGCTCACGGCCCGGACGAACCCAGCCCGGGGAACAGCTCGGGGTCGTTATCGCTGCCGGGCGCGACGACGGGGTCCATGATGCGGATCGCCTTGTCCGGCTCGAGCAGCGGCCCGATCAGGACCGCGAAGGCTTCGCGGGTTTTCTCCGGCGGCTGGCCAACGCTTGCGGTGCGGTTCGCGGCACGGACCAGCTCGAACACCGGGCGGATACGCGGCAGGTCCCAGCCGGCGGAGGCGGCCTGGTCCTGCATCGCGGCGAGCGACTGGTGGATGCGCTTCTGCTGGTCGGCGGTCATGGCCAGGGTGGTCAGGGTCTGCTGGATGATCGCGGCCTGGAAGCCGGCTTCGTAGCAGGCCTGCGCCACGTCGCCGTGGCTTGCGGTGATCGCCGCGCGGGTCTGGTTGACCAGTTGGTCCGCCGCGGTGGGGTAGTCGATCTCGCCGCTGGGCCGCAGCGTGGACGCGGGGTTGTCCGGCAGCGCGAGCCGGTCGAACGCTTGGACGAGCGCTTGGTGCTTGGGTGCGTCGATGCCGTCGCCGGTCGCGACCGCGATGAGCAGGCCCGCCGCTTGATAGCCGGCGTCGAAGGCGTAGGCCTTGCGGTACCGCGCCAGCTCGACCGCCTGCTCCGCCTGCGCCAGCGCCTCGGCCGCGGCGACAAACGCGCGCTCCGCGCTGGCGTAGTCCCGGCTGGCCATGTGCCGCTCGGCCTCCGCCTGCATGGCGATTAGGCGGTCGACCCGTCCCGCATCGGCGCTACGCAGGGTCTGTTCGGGGTAGCCGGCCCGCAACGCCGCGGCGAGTACCGTGCGGGCCGAGACCGCCCGGCCCGCCTCCTCGCCCGCTTGGGCTGACTGACGGAACGCGTCCTCCGCCTGCTTGAGCGCATCGATCGCTTGAGGCAACTGGTCCGCGTCGAGCATCGCCTGCGCCGCGCCGATCGCTGTCTCCCCCGACGCCCACGCGGTCGGTGACCACTGCTCGGCGTTGGCGGCCTCGGCCTCCACGCGCAGCGCTTCAACGGACCGCCTCAGGCGTGCGATCGCCTGCTGCTGCGCCTCGGCCTGCCGCAACGCTTCGATGCGATCGTTCAGCGGATCGATCAGCGCCGCGGCCGCCTGATAGTTCGCGTAGGCCGCGGTGTACTGCTCGCGCTGCGCATCGCGCTGGGCCTGCTCGACCCGCCGGTCCAGTTCGTCCAGATCGGCGGAGAGCGTCTCGGGCACGCCCTCGCTGCGCAACCGATCCAGCTCGGCGAGCACGGGGTCGGCGACCGCCTTGACGTCGTCGGCGGTCCGCTCGATCACGGGCGGCGGCTCGGGCGTCGTATCCGTCGTTGCGGCGCTGTCATCGCCTTCCCCCATCCCGCCGGTCACGACGACGAACAGGCCTACCGCAACCACGCACAGCAGCAACACGCCCAGCCCGAGCACGACCGGGTCCGGGCCGCTGCGCCGCTTGACCCTTCGGCTGGGCGTCGCGGCCGCGGCTTCCCAGAGGTCGTCGTGGATGCCGCCGAGGGTGTCGTTCGGCTGGTCGGTGTCTTCAAATGCGCCCTCTTGTGTCGGCTCGGCCTCGACCGGCGTGAGCGCCTCGGCGGGGACCGGCTCCGGCTGCACCGGGACGCTGGCCGGCTTGGGCGGCGCGGGCTTGCCCGCTCGCAGCGCCTCGACCTCCGCCTGCGCGTGCTGGCGGTCGGCCGGGGTCACGTAGGACAGCCCCAACCGATCGACATCGTGGGGCAGCGACAGGTCCGCGTGGCACGCGCCGCATGCCGTCGCGTCGGCCGCGACCTGCCCCCCGCACGCGTGGCACCTGCCCAGCAGGCGTGACACGCCCGGCGCCTGGTCCGCACGCTGCCAGAACTGGTTCGTCGTCGGGCCACGCACGATCGTGTCGCGCTTGATCCGGCCCGCCGCGACCTGGTGACGCAGGATCGCCTCGTTGAACCCGGGCATGAACGGCCGGTCGGTGTCGCGCACGAACCAAGGCCCCATCGCCAACTGCGTCGCCTGCCGGCTCAGCGGCTCGAACAAGCCGCTGCACTCGGTGCAGCTCGTCGCGGTTGGAGAGGCAGGCTTCTGGCCGCAGTACGGGCAGCAAGGGGTTTCGGGCACCGGTCGCACTCCTTAAGCCATCTCGGATCGGTGACGAAAACCCGCCAACACGGTTCTGGTATCGACCATCGGTAACCGATAGTATAGAAGAGCGTTCCGCGGCCGCGGAATCCACTGTTTGTACTACGGAGCCGACCGATGCGAATCCCGCGCCTGCTGTCCCGAGCCGCCGCCTTGTTGTTGCTGACCGCGGTGCTGCTGCCCGCGATGCAGGCGTCCGCGCAGGGCCAGCGTGAGATCGACATCATCGCCCAGCTCGGGCAGGAAGAGGTCGAGCGTCGTGAGCAGGCCGCCGCGCTCGCCGCCGAGGCCGAGCATCGCGCCCGGCTCGAAGCGCAGTCGCGCCTGCGTGCGATCTATCAGGAGTACCTCGGCGCCGCCCGCCGCACCGCGCAGTCCGCGATCGCCCAGAAGCGCCGGGCCGTCACGCAGGAGCAGGTCGACGCGCTGCGCCGCCAGGCCCGCGTCGTGATCGACGAAGTCAACGACGCGACCAAGCAGCGGGTGCGTGACGAGCTGGACGTCATCTTCGCCGAGCTCGAAACCGCGATCTCGCTCAGCCGCGACGAGATGCTCGCTGCCAGCCCCGACCTGGGCCAGCTCCGCAAGCGGCTGTCGCCGGGCAGCGGCAACGACCTGGACTGGGTCGACGACACCGCGATCCTCTACGCCCTGTGCGCCGACGATCGGCAGGCCGAGGTCATCGCCGGCAACATCCAGTTCCGCGAGCAGCTCTCGGACGATGAGGCCAAGGCGATCGACGAGTGCAACCGCCGCCGGCTGATCCTCGGGCTCAACCCGCTGGCGATCGACATGAAGCTGGTGGCGTGCAGCCGGGACCACTCGTCGGACATGATCGAGTACGACTTCTTTGCGCACGAGTCGCCGGTCGAGGGCAAGACGACCCCGTGGGACCGGGCGAAGAACTTCGACACCAGCGCGTCGGGCGAGAACATCGCCGCGGGGTACAACAACGGCATCGCCGTGACCATGGGCTGGTGGTACAGCCCCGGCCACCTCAAGAACATGATGGGCCGCGGCCACCAGCGCATCGCCGTCGGCCAGGAACAGCGGCACTACACCCAGATGTTCGGGCGGTGACCTCGCGAAGCGTCGCGGCTCCGCCGTGCTTTTCTTCGCATCTCAAGTCAATCGAATGAAGCGCGGCGGAGCCGCGTCGCTTCGCGTTCAATGAACTACCCACGCAACGACGCCCCGACCTTGTCACCAAGCGCTTTGACCACCGCCTCGACCTGCGGGTCGACCTGGTCGTGGCGCAGCGTCGTCTCCGGGTCGCGGAACTGCATGCGGAGGGTGACGCTCTTCTTGCCCTTGCCGACCTGCTTGCCGCGGTAGGTGCCGACGAAGCGTGTCGATTCGAGCAGCGCGGGTTGGGCGCCGCTGACCGTGTCCGCGATCGATTGCCAGGGCGTCGCCTCGTCGACGACGACCGACAGGTCGCGCTCGATCGCCGGGTACCTGGGCAGCTCGCCCGCGGCGTGCGTCGGCGGGAACAGCGTCAGCAGCGGCTCGAGGTCGAGCTGCGCCGCGACGACCGACGTCTGCAAGCCGAACCTGCCCGCCAACGCCTCGTCGACCAGCCCGAACACGCCCAGCGGCTTGCCGCCGAGCACGACCGACCCCGCGACGGCGTAGCCGGGCTCGTCGATTGGGTTGACCGCGGTCCCGCCGACAGCTTCCTCGGCCTTGTCGCCGCCCAGCGCCTGAAACAACTCCTCGATCGTCCCGCGCACCGCGCGCAGCGTCTGCTGCGCATCTTCCGCATCACACAGCAGCGTCAGCCGGCGGCGCTCGGCGATCGCGCCCGCTCCGTCTTTCTCCCAGCCGCTCGCGAGTTCGAACAGCTTGACGTGCTTGTTCCCCGCGTCCTGGTTCAGCTTCCGGCAGCGCAGCAAGCTCGGCAGCGGCGAGGGCCGCAGCGTGTTGTCCGCCCGGCGCATGTCGCCGACCAGCGTCGCGGCGTTGTCGGCCGCGACAAACGCCGACGCGTCGTCCGCGGTGATCAGCGAGGGCGTGACCGTCTCGTGGTAGCCGTGCGCGACCAGGGTCTCGACGATCGTCCGCTTCGCCTCGACCTTCGGCTGGGGGTGGTGGGCGACGATGTTGATCTTCGTCTGCGTCGGGATGTTGGCCAGCCCGTGCTGCCGGGCGATCTCCTCGATGAGGTCGACCTCGCGCGTCAGGTCCAGCCGGTGGCTGGGCACGGTCGCGGTGACGAGGCCGCCTTCGACGCCGGCGTCGATCTCAAGCGCGCGGAGCAGCTCGGCCTGTCGGTCCGCGTCCAGGTCGATACCCAGCAGGTCGCGCGTCCGCTGCGTGCGCAGGGTCAACACGGTCGGCGTCGGGTCGTCCTGCCCGACGCGGATCACGCCCTGCGCCAGCGTCCCGCCGGCGAGCTGCAGGATGAGTTCGCACGCGCGTCGGCTCGCGCGGTCCACGCCCAGCGGGTCGACGCCGCGCTCGAAGCGGAAGCTCGAATCGCTGAACAGCTTCAGCCGTCGGCTGGTCCGGCGGACGCTGAGCGCATCGAACGTCGCCGACTCGATCAGCAGGTCGGCTGTCGTGTCGGTCACCTCCGAGTCGGCACCGCCCATGACGCCCGCGAGCGCAACGGGTTTAACGCCGTCGGCGATGACGAGCATATCCGGCGTGAGCTTGTGCTTGCTGTGGTCGATCGCCGCGAACGGCTCGCCGTCCGTCGCGCCGCGGATGATGATCTTTTTGTCTGCAAGCTTGTTCAGGTCGAACGCGTGCAGCGGCTGGCCGAGCTCGAGCAGGACGTAGTTGGTGACATCGACGACGTTGTTGACCGAGCGCAGGCCGACGGCCTCGAGCGCGTTGACCAGCCAGCCGGGGCTCGGGCTGATCGACACGCCGGAGATCACGCGCGCGGTGTAGAGCGGGCACAGCTCGCCGGCCCGGTTCTCGACCGACGCGAGCGTGCTGACATCGACGCCGGTCGCTTCGGGCAGCGTGCAGGCGGGCGTCTTGAGCGTGCGTTCGCTGCGGGCGGCGATCTCGCGGGCCACGCCGACGTGGCTGAGTACGTCCGGGCGGTTGGACGTGACCTCGACATCGATCATCGTGTCGCCGTCGCCGACGGACTCGGTGTCCTCGACCGGGAAGCCGCCGGCGGTGAGCAGGCGCTCGGCCTCATCGGTGTCGATGGCGGGGTCCAGGTACGTGTTGAGCCATTGCAGACTGACTTTCATGCCGCACAGGGTATCGGCACGGGGCGCGGGGGCAAGTAGGCGGGCCCGTTCTGTGTGGGGGTGGGCGGGGCTTTTTTCGCCGTCGCGCTTGTCCCGCGTACCCGACGACGCATAATCTATTTGAAGTCATCTTCATGAATCAGGCCTGCCTGCCCCCGATTGAAGCGATCCCGGACTCCCGGAGCCGACGCATGCCAAACCGCCATCGCCGACGACCGGGCTTCACACTGATCGAGCTGCTCGTGGTGATCTCGATTATCGCGCTGCTGCTGGCGATCCTGCTCCCCGCCCTCGGCTCGGCACGCAAGTCGGCGCAGCTCACCCAGTCCATGTCCAACCTCAAGCAGATCGGTACCGCGACCGGGGCCTATCAGGCAGACAACAAAGATGATGTGCCGATCAACTACGTCACCGGGCGTGGGCTGATCGGGTTTTGTACCTGGAGCTTCGGCGGCAAGTTTGCAGACAGCTACTGGTCGCGTCGGTCGCTGGGGCTTTACGACATCGCGCCCTCGTCCCGGCCGTTGAACGAATACCTCTATGCCGGCCAGCTCCACCCGCCGGTGACCGGGTTCACCGGGCCGGACGGCTTCGAGCGGCCGCGAGGCGATGCGGAGCGGACCCCGCTTGAACTGGAAGTCTTCCGTTCGCCCCGCGATATCGCGACGCTCCAGCGCAGCTATCCGAGCGTCACGCCTGGCGTCTCCAGCTACGACGATATCGGCAGCAGCTACCACTACAACGTCAAGTGGTACGACCAGATCCGGTCGGAGTACGCCCTGCGTAACAACGCGATCGGCCTGCGCCGGTCCGTGGAGATCGCGAAAGGGTTTATGCAGAAGCAGCAGCGGATGCAGCCCTCGCGCTTCGTGCTCTACAACGACCAGGTCGCCGACGCGATCCGCTCGGGGAGCACCGCCCGCGGCGCGGAACTCGTCGACGGCGAGTACGGCCTGGACAACCATTCCGCCATGGTGTTCTTCGACGGCCACGCCTCGTTTGAAGAGGTCATCCCCGGCTCGAACTCCGGCGACAACTACGACATGGGATTCGACCTGCGCTGACGAGCCGCCCGATTCACGGCTGCTCGGCCATCTCTTTGAACGCCGCCTTCATCCCCTCCATCGTGATCACCGGCTTCGCGCCGGCCTGGTCCTTGTAGGCGTCCAGGTCGCGCGTCTTGACCATGCGGAAGACCCGGCCGTCGGCGGCGCGGAAGGTGTGCAGCGGGACCTTGCCCGAGTTGACAGCCCGCAGCACCTGCATCGACGGCATGCCCAGGGTCTTGGGCGCTTCTTCCAGCGGCACCGCGTCGCCCAGCCGTTGCCGCCACTGGCTCAAACTCATCCGTGCCATCGCCTTGCTCCGTGCGGGGGTGTCCACAGGGAGTGTCGGCCGATCACGGCTGATCGCCGCAACCTTATGGGGCCGTCGCGTTATCGGGCGGTCCTTGCGAAAGCGGTTCAGAACCGCTCGTTGGAGTCCGGGTCGCGCTTGTAGAACTCGATCGGCGGGCCGCCGAACGGCCCGGCCTTGGCCAGCAGTTCTTGCTGCTGCGCTTCTGTCATCGGCGTGAACGCCCGGGCGGCTGCGAGGTTCTCCTCGATCTGCTGGACCGACTCGAACCCGAAGACCCGCGAGGCGATCGGCAGGGACCAGCAGTAGTGCGTCGCCTCGTGGAAGCTCATCACGTCAGGGATGAGCGTGCCCCTGATCGGCGCGCCCTTGCGCGGGCCGAACTCACCGTCCCCGCCGTGCAGCCGGTTGCCGACCATGGTCTTCATGGCCAGCGGCGCGATACCGCGTTCGACCAACTGCGGGAGAATGTTCAAGATGAAGCTGTCCCACGCCGGGTCGACGACGTTGATCGGCAACTGGCAGGTGTCCATGGCGATGCCGCGCTCTTGCAGCCGGTCGAGCATGCGCTGGTGGGCGCGGATGTCTTTGTGGCCGGTGAACCCGATGTAGCGCGCCTTGCCCTGCGCCCGCGCTTCGAGGAAGACGTCGATGACGCCGTTGTCCCAGCGGGTGTCGACGTCCTCGACCGACTCGATGGTGTGGATCTGCCAGAGGTCCAGCCGGTCGGTCTTCATGTTGCGGAGCGACTGCTCGAGGTCGCGCTGCGCACCCTCGGCGTTGCGCGAGGCGGACTTGGACATCAGGAAGACGTCGTCGCGGTAGCGCGGGGTGAGCATCTCGCCGAAGAGCCGCTCGCTTTCCTGGTTTCGGCCGTAGTTGGTGGCGGTGTCGAAGAAGCGGACGCCGCCGGCGATGGACGCCTCGATCGCGGGCTGGCGCTGGTCGCCGGGCAGTCGGCGGAAGTGCTGGCCGCCGAGGCAGGCGATCGTGACGCGTTCGTCGGCGTGCCGGCCCAGCGGGCGGGTAGGCAGCAACGGCCCCCACCGGTCGCGCTGCGGCTCGGCGGGGTCGCCGAACAGCGACGCCGGCCACGCCGCCCCCGCGGTGAGTGCGGCCAGCCCGTTGACGAAGGTTCTGCGTGTGATCATGGCATCAGTCTACGACGTCGGCAGCGACATCCCTATTAACGTTTACAAGCGAGATTCGTTGCCGCTTCTCAGTTGGGTGCTTTGGATTGAATGCAACAGCAAGGTGGGGTGGGCGTCTCGCCCGCCATTCGAGCAAAACTCGAAGGCGTGGCGGTATGACGAGGCCTTATCAACGGGCGGGATGCTTATCCCACCACAAACAACGCCTGCAGCGTTCTACGTGTTAGTACCCTCCCGCCTCGCTCGTACAGAACGCCAATGCATCGTCGAGCGAACAGACCGTGACACCGCGCTGTCTGCCCGCTTGGTCCAGCTCGCTGAGCAGCAGCAGGTCCTCGAAGTCCGCGAGCGCTTCGAGCCGGCGCCTGGCCCGCGCCCCGAGCGTGCCGTCGCGGTAGGCGTGGGCCTGCATGTGGTATGCGATCAGCGTCAGCGTGCGTTCGCTGACCAGGCCGTGCAGCGCATCGACCGCCGCGGCGCAATGATCGGCCGGGGCGATCGCCTTGCCGACATCGTGCAGCAGCGCCGCCAGGCAGAACTCGGTGTCCCAGTCGCGCTCGGCCCGCGCCAGGTCAAAGACCTGCAAGCTGTGGTACAGCGCATCGCCCTCGGGGTGGTAGGCCGGGTTCTGTTTGACGTTTTCCAGCGGCGTCAGCAGCAGCTTGAGCAGCGCGGGGTCCAGCGGGGGTTCTTCTTCAATCACGCCGAGTGAGTCCGGGTCCGCGTCGGGGTACCACGCCTCGATCAGCGCGCCCAGTTCCTTGAGGTTGGCACGCTCGATCGGCTTGCCCGTGATCGAGCTGCGAAAGATGGTGCGGTGTTGGGCCCGGCTGTAGACGGTCAGCTCGATCGGGAACCGGGCGTTGAGGTGGACGTGCGTATAGACGGTGGACTGGCCGAGCTTCTGGATGTGCTTGTGCTCGACGTCGTAGCGCAGGCCTTGGTCGTCGAGTAAGTCGGTGAGCGCGGACAGGTGGTCGGTGAAGACGTGCAGGTCGATGTCCGAGCCCTTGCGTGTGTGGCCGGTGAGCGTCGAGCCGATCAGGCGTGGCCTGAACGGCTCGAGCAGCTGCATGGTTCGCAGCGCCAGCAGGCGCATCGCACGCAGGTCGTCGCCTCGGCGGTCGCCTTCGAGCATCTTTGCGAGCAGCAGCACCTGCTCGCGCACCTCCGCGTTCGATGGCAGGTCCTTGGGCGCGTGTTTCCAATCGATGCGGAGCTGTTTCGCGGCCTTGCGCTTGGCGGTGAGGTACTCGCTCTCTTCCCGCGCATACATGAGCGCCGCGGCACGCACGGCGATCTCCCGACGGACTCTTGGATCAGGCATGTGTTAATGGCGTCGATTTGAAGCCCATCGATGCGACGCCGGGGCTGGCTAGAGGATAACACGATGCGTGGAACATACAAGACGCGGATGATCGTGATGGTTGATTGCGCGCCCGCCTATCATCCCCGCCATGCCGACCGCCCAGACCAGCACGATGCCGATGTTCGGCCTGATCGCCGCGACCATGGCGGCGGCGTTCTGGGCCGTGTCGGTCGTGCTCTACCGCCGGGTCGGCCGGGTCATGCCGCCGGTGATGCTCAACATGTCCAAGGGGCTGATCGCGGTCGGCATCCTGTCGGTGGTCCTGCTGGTCGATTGGTTGATGTTCGGCAACGTGCCGTGGACGCTCTCCGCGGACAAGCTCTTGCTCATGGCGCTCAGCGGGGTGATCGGCATCGGGCTGGGCGACACGCTGTTCTTCGCCGGGCTCAACCGGATGGGCGCCCGGCGGTTCCTGCTGCTGTTCACGCTCAACCCGGCGCTCACCGTGCTGTTCGCCTGGGCGCTCATGCACGAGCCGCTGTCCGCGGTGCAGTTGATCGGCATCGCGCTGACCTGCGGCGGGGTCGCGTGGGTCATCGCCGAGCGCAACACCCAGCGCTCCGACGGCCACGTCGACCTGCTCGGCGTCTGCTACGGCCTGAGCGCCGCGGCGTGCCAGGCGTCGGGCTACCTCCTCTCACGGCACATCCTCAAGCCGCCGGACGGCTCGCCCGCGGAGATGACCAGCGCGGCGAGCGCGTGGGTCCGCCTGCTCGCCGGGTCGCTGGTCCTGGTCGCGTTCCTGCCGATGGACAAGCTGTTGAAAGACCCCGGCGGGCTGGACCACCACCACCCGAACCAGCCGAGCAAGGCCGCTGCCCGCGTGATGTTCGTGGTCGCGCTGCTGCTGGGCACGGTGATGGGCATCTGGCTGATGCAGGTCTCCGCCAAGCACGCGGACAAGGCCGGCGTCGCCGCAACGCTGCTCTCGACCAGCCCGCTGTTCGTCCTCCCGATCGTCGCCATGCTCGGCGAGCACCTGTCCAAACGCGCGGTGCTGGGCGCGCTGATCACGATCGCCGGCGTCACGCTGCTGTTCCTGTCGGAGTGGGTCGAGCGGTGGTTGCGCGGCGTCGTCTAAACACCCGTGCGAGGGGTTTGAAATAGCCGGCGACCTACGGACGCCGGACAAGAGAACAGGCGTGGTGTTGCGACAAGAGAATGCTTCCGCGTCCGGGGCCCGTAGGTCCCCGGCTGTTTTGCGTCGTTGTCGTACACGATCAAGTGACGCTCAACCCGAAGCGCCATAGAGCAGGAACACCCCGATGCCGAGGTAGAAACAGAACAGCCCGTACAGCGCGTGCTCGATCGTCGCGAGCAGCAGCGACCGGTGCTTGAGGTAGGTGCGCGTGAAGATGAGCCCGCCTACGAACGTGAGCAGCAGCACGACCCAGTTGTTGAACATGACGTGGCCGAGCGCGAACGCGCCGGCGTTTACGAGGATCAGCCCCCAGCCCCCGCCGAGGATCGGCCGGTAGCGATGGCAGAAGAACGCGCGGTAGATCACGTTCTGCGGGTAGACCGACACCCACGGGTAGAACACGAGGATCAGCAGCGGCAGCCAGCGCAACTCGGCGATCTCGAAGATCGGGAACAGCCCGGTCGGCACGGGGATCGGGAGCCCGGGCAACGCCCGCCCGGACAGCAGGCCGAAGCAGGCGGTCAGCAGCGCCGAAGCGATCAGCCAGCGCCCGATGACCCAACCCATCGCGGGCAAGACCGGCTTGGCGTTCCAGAGCTTGGTCCGATCGAAGTGCTTGTCGAGCATGAGCGCGGCGCCGCACGCCAGGGCCATGACCCAGAGGAAGCCGAACAGCCGCGGCCCGCCGAGGATCCCCGGCCGCCACCAGATCAGCAGCGGCGCCACGCCGAACAGCGCGAGCATCTCGATCCACCGCAGCGTTTTGTGCGCCCTCGTCATCGCGGCAGATTCTAGCCAAGCGGCGGGGCGATTTTGATGTGAACCGCCTGGAGCGCTTCATCGCCGATCACCGCCGCGGTGTGCCCGTGTCTGGCGGGATCGAACGCTTGGCCTTCGGGCACGCGGTCCGCGGCGATGAACGCGTCGCCCGTTAAGAAGTCTCGTGTTGCCCCGTCACGCAAACCGATCCGCAGCCCGCCGCGCTGCACGACGATCAGCACCGCCTCGCCCGCGACGTGCCAGTCGGCGGTGTAGCCCGGCTCGCTCCGGCGTAAGCGCAACGAGGTGCAGTCGATCCTCTGCGACAGCAGCATCCCGCCATGCGCTTCTACCGGCCAGCTCTGGCTCGCCCAGATCGAATGCCCCGCGTCATCGCTCGTCAGCACCGGCAGCGTATGCTCGTCTTGCATGGGTTTCATGCCGGTATGCTATGGCAGTTCGCGCGTCGTGATTGCGTTGTCGTGACGCGCAATGCGCGGCGGAGCCGCGTCGCTTCGATCGATCGTTACTCCTTGATACGTGCCCACCCGCCATGAACCACGCCAAACCCCACAAACGCATCATCAACGTCTCCAACCGCCTGCCCGTCCGCATCGACGGCGATCAACTCGTCAAGTCCTCAGGCGGGCTCGTCTCCGCGCTCGAAGGCGTCCAGGCCTCCGGCGGCGGCGACTTCGACCTCCAGTGGATCGGCTGGCCCGGCGGCGCGGCGGAGGACATGGCCGAGAAAGACCGGCTGTCCGAGCGTCTCAAGTCCGAGTTCGGCTACCACCCCGTCTTCCTCGCCGAGGACGAAATCGCCGACTTCTATCACGGCTTCTCCAACTCCTCGCTCTGGCCGATCCTGCACTACAACCCGACCTACTTCAACTACCAGTACCAGTGGTGGGAGACGTACGAAAAAATCAACGCCTGCTTCGCCGACGCGGTCGAGGACATCGCCGAGCAAGGCGACCTCGTCTGGGTCCACGACTACCACCTGATGCTGCTGCCGAAGATGCTGCGCGAGCGTCGCCCGGACCTGCGCATCGGCTATTTCCTGCACACGCCGTTCCCATCCTACGAGGTCTTCCGCTGCCACCCCAAGCGGCAGGAACTGCTCGACGGGCTGATGGGCGCCGACCTCATCGGCTTCCATACCTTCGGCTACCTGCGCCACTTCCGCTCCGCCGTGCTCCGGCTCACCGGCCGCGAGTCGGACATCTACACGATCCGTCACGACGCCACCGAAACGCACATCGGCGTCTTCCCGATCGGTATGAACTGGTCCGGCTTCGAGCAGGAGCTCGGCTCGGAGCGTTTCAACGCCTGCAAAGAGCGCTTCGCCAAGGACTACCAAGGCAAGCGCATCGTCCTGTCCGTCGAACGGCTGGACTACACCAAGGGCATCCCCAAGAAGCTCGAAGCGATCGAGAAGTACCTCGAGTCCAACCCCGAGCGGCGGGACAACGTGGTCTTCATCCTCATCGCCGTGCCCTCGCGCGAGGACGTCGGCGAGTATGCGCAGCTCAAAGAAACGATCGAGCTGGGCGTCAGCCGGATCAACGGCAAGTTCGCCACGATCAGCAACATCCCCGTCCACTTCATCAACCGCGGGGTGAAGTTCGAAGAGCTTTGCGCGCTCTACGCCTTGTCGGACGTCGCGATGGTCACCCCGCTCATCGACGGCATGAACCTGGTCGCCAAGGAGTACGTCGCCTGCCAGGAGAACCACGGCGGGGTGCTGATCCTCAGCGAGTTCGCCGGCGCGGCGCAGGAGCTCTTTAACGCCGTGCAGGTCAACCCGTACGACGTCGACGGCATGGCATGGGCCGTCGGCGAAGCGCTCGACATGGGCGAGCAGCACAAGCGCCAGCAGATGGAGCCGATGCGCAAGCTCGTCATCGAGAAGGACAGCAAGTGGTGGGCCCGGCAGTTCATCCGTTCGCTCACCGAGATGACCGACCAGCCCCCGCGCGACGCGGTCAAGCGGCTGGACGGCGAGACGCTGCTGCGGTTTGCCCCTTCAAAACAACGCAAAGCGCTGTTCCTCGACTACGACGGCACGCTCCGCGGGTTCGTGCTTGACCCGGCGAAGGCGACGCCCGAGGCCCGGCTGCTGGAAATCCTTGCGGTGCTTGAGAAACGCGAAGACTTGGACGTCTTCATCGTCAGCGGGCGCAACGGCGAGTTCCTCGACCAGCACCTGGGCCACTTCGGTTTCACCCTCGTCGGCGAGCACGGGTACACCTTCAAACGGTCCGGCGGCGATTTTGAATTGCTCAACGCCGACGCCGACCTGTCCTGGATGCCGACCGTCCGCGAGGTGTTCGACCTCTACGCCGCGTCGACGCCCGGCACGCACGTCGAGCAGAAACGCTCCGCGGTCGTCTGGCACTACCGCGCCGCCGACCCCGAGTTCGGCCAGTGGAAAGCCGTCGAACTCATCGGCCACCTCAAGGAGGCGATCGCCAACGTCCCCGCCGCGATCGCGCACGGCAAGAAGATCGTCGAGGTCTCCAGCCAGCAGATCAACAAGGGCATGGCCGTCGAACGCTTCATCCACGAGACCGACTACGACGCGGTGCTGTGCATCGGCGACGACCAGACCGACGAGACGATGTTCCGCCACCGGCAGGCCGGCGCCGTGACGATCAAGGTCGGCCCGGGCACGACCGACGCCGAG